>JANSTS010009638.1:15335-39974 GCA_026546915.1 Sylvicola fuscatus
TCATTGTGCTAAAAAAGGGCTGCATGGGTAAATTTTTTTGCAACATTTAGGATATGCTATGTTAGTAACATATTATGATATTTAAATTCCGTGCAAGCGACTACATACCGCGGAGAGTATTATCACAATGTTTTATTATCGTTATTTATTATCGCAAGGTGACGTTGACAGTGAAGGAAAACGTGCACGTTTAACGCTTCGGCAATTACATGCGATTCATGTAAGGCAACACACAAAACACACACACACACACACACACACACACACTACATATATTTATATGCAAATAGAAGGTTTGTTGTTATTTTATTCGCGCTGGCAAATTTTAAGTGCTAAACCAAGATCATTGCTCGCGACTATGTGAGCGCACACACGCAAATGTTAATATGGGCATGAAGATGAAGACATACATGTCGTGCAGTGCGATAAGACGGGTGTTTCTTTAATGATAATCGTTGACATGTCTGTCGAGTGTCGACTGCTTCGCTTATAATTGTCGACTGGCGACTCACTGATGTGATAACCAACGTGATAGATGCAATTTAAGCGGCGGACTGCTCTGACTTTTTAAAGCGTTCAAATAC
Organism: Sylvicola fuscatus; assembly: GCA_026546915.1. Taxonomy (NCBI): domain Eukaryota; kingdom Metazoa; phylum Arthropoda; class Insecta; order Diptera; family Anisopodidae; genus Sylvicola; species Sylvicola fuscatus. The sequence goes on from JANSTS010009638.1 coordinate 15,920, forward strand.
ACAAAAGAAAAAAATCGCTAATAGCAAGTTTCGAAGGTTGCGAAGTGACCACGGCGAGTGTGTGAACAACGTCAAAGAAATTATGTCTGTCGTTTTGAGGTGAGGTGCTAATTGTTCACGCGCCAAATGCGAACAAACGAAACATTAGCGACACCGCTTAGTCACAGCCTAGTTGGGGCCACTCTCTGATATCAGTTTTCGATCGATCAATGAGTGATAACAGCCAAATCCAGTAGCCGTGGAGTGTGCTTTAAGTGTTCATGTGAAAATATTACACTGACGAAGGTGAAGGAAGAAGCAAATCTCAGTGCAAAATCGCTGTATTGAATGCAATCAGCCAAGTGCGATCAGTAAAGTTGAACGCGTCGGTATTCCGTAAAATGATGAGTGACGGCGTTCCGCGATTGTCATCGCTGATTTCGTTCGCGTATTTTGTGATATTAATTTTATGCGTTGAACATGTCGTCACTAGAAGTAATGACGAATCACTCCAATCAGCTGGCAGTGTTATTAGCCTGACAAACTGTACAATTAACGATTTTCGTAGCGTAACAGCTGTCAATCCGAAAACAATCTCAGCAGTTCATTGTAACTTAAAGGAGATTCCAAATGCACTATTTATCAAGTATTCAACAGCAAAGATTCTGGATCTCTCCGACAGTAGAATAAGACGACTCCAAGATTACGCTTTAACCGGCCTAAAGAATCTGGAGACGCTGGTGTTGGCCAGAAACAACATAACTGAAATCAAATCTTGGAGCGAACACAATTTAGAGACGTTGACATCGATTGACTTACGTCGCAACGCAATAAGTGACATCACAAAAGCTTTTTTGGCGCGTTATCCCAATTTGTCAAAGCTCAATTTGGCTGTGAACATCATCGAGCGACTCACTGACGGTGTCTTCCGGGACAATGCACAGCTGAAGCACATCAATTTGGGCAAAAACCTACTGACGAGCATTAACGATGCCGCCTTTAAGGGCCTTCACAAATTGGCACACTTGTCGCTGCATCATAATCGCATACATGCCATTGATCCGTTTGCATTTGCTACCAACACCCATCTCAAGTCGCTGCGTCTGGAAGGGAACGAACTGAAGGCACTCGATAATTTGATAACGACCAGCTTGCCGCGCTTGACAAACTTCAACTTAAGCCACAATTATCTCTCCACCATCGAGGAGAACACATTTGCCAAGAATTTGGACTTGAGATGTCTCGACTTGAGTTACAATGAGATCAACAATATAGCCAGCGAGAAGTCGTTTAATGGGTTGCAGTCGCTTGAGGTAAATACGGTCATGTGAATGTGTGTATATGTGATATGTGTCCAAAATTGTTTATTGTTTATTCTACATAAATCATGTGTGACGGTGGGTTATCTTGAATATCAAATGTTGGGAACACGCAGAAAATAAATGAATGAATGTCGTTCTTATCGCCAAACCACAAGAAGACTTTATGTATTAAGTTAAGTTGTTTTTGGTATTTCGGCCGTTTAATCGTTTTAAACTTAAATATACACTCATTTATGATAGGGATTTATGCAGCTTAAATTATTACTTTAATTGGGTGAGCTTTTAAACCCATCCTTTTAATTTTTTTTATGTGTTATATTAAACAATTCAAATCCATTTGTCTTGTTTGCAGTGATAAAACTGTACTTTTCTATAGCAATAAAACTTAAATTTCTAAGTCATCGCTTGAGCCTTCATCAAGCGAAATCGTTGTGACCTCATTAATTAGATATCGGAATCAACCATCCTCTTTTTCCATCCTCTATATCCTCAGAATGCCTGCAATGCGCATTCGCAACACATAAGACATTCACTAAATATTAATCAAACAGATTTTAATTCTTCATCAAATAATTATAGATAGACAATCAGGCTATGTGATGTGAGCCACATCAAAACCTTAATTGTATTTGCTGTTTACACTCTCCAGTAATCCGTATTCTTGAATAGAAGTCACTTCTCGTTTGTATATTTAACATTGCTTATAATTTATGGTACACTGATAGCGGCAAAGTAAACAAAACTATATTATAAAGTATAAATTATCCGTCGCGTCGTACAACGCAATCTTCAAGACATGTATTTCCATTCGCCAGATCCTTAACATCAGCAACAACGAACTGATGGCCATTCACTCAAAGGCATTCCGCGAAATGACGGAGCTGCGTCATTTAGACGTCTCAGTGAACAATCTAACCATACTCATGGATGAGCTTTTTGTGCAGAACATCAATCTGGAGCACCTGAATATCTCGTTAAATGCACTTGAAGAAATCCAGGTGAACGTATTTATGCACACACAAATGCTACAATTAGTGGATATGTACGGCAATGGTTTGAGCAGCGACGGCTGGATGATGCATTTGAATGCTGGATTAAATTACTTAAATATCAGCGCCAATCGCTACGTATCGATAAATATATCGAAAGTGGCTGATTTCGGAAGCGTCGAGCTGTTTGGTAATCCGATGAACTGTCAGTGGCTGGCTGTGGAGATGTTTCGAGCGCCTTCGACAATTCATTTCGGCACCAGCTATCTGGTGGCATCGGACGAGCTGGTGTTCGAGGTGCCGGGCATTGAGTGTGACGACGAGGACGGCACTCGACGGAATATAATTGTGCTGCAACAGAAGCCAATGAATGGCGTTGAAGAAGATTCGTCGGTAAATAATCCATTTTCAGCACTGAAAATGCACTCACACGAAACGCCTGCCAGTTTCTAAATAGCTTATGCACATTCATTTATATAATTTGCATTTTTCAGATTGCACAGCTTCGGCATCCGTACACAAGTGAGACGTACAAGAAATTGTTTCACGATGAGTTTGACTACAAGTCGGTGTGTCTGTGGCTTATATTGGGTGTGGCGGTAGTCTTTGGCGCCGTCAAATGTGGAACGGTGTTCTTTAGACGGTCGGAGCAGAAAAGCGAAGAGTATCGGCAGGCACAGCAAGTGAGTCTGCAAAGAAAATTCGAGAAAAAGCTTCGCACAAATTACTATAACTCAGATGATTCGTTTCAGTAGATTTAACTGTCGGCACTAAATGTATTGACTTAGCTTTAAGGACTTTACGTTATGTGTTTGTGTTTTGCGTCCAATTTAACTATTTTTATTTTTTACAGACTGCCACTAACAATTGTATTTAAAGTGGTTCTCAGGCTTTTATTTTATATACATAAATTGTTTTGTTACCGATAAATATGAAGTGTGTATTTGTTTGACTGATTTGATTCGTGTTTTTGTACTAACCGATTTCTGTGTGTTTTTTGATAAACTTTAAACCACCCATATTCACATTTTCAGGATTGCATTCTTTGCGAAAATAGCACGTACTCCGACAAGGAGGGCTTTGATTACCACTTAAATGACTGTCAAGCGAGTGAAATTAGCGTTTAGATTTGTTTATAAGAAGAAAAATATTATTAAGGCTGTGCTCATCAATGTTATTAATATTACATAAATTATATCTTAATTTACCCAAAATGTTATGGAATAAAATACTATGAGCTTTTTTTATTTTTAAACATTTTAGACACACCGACAAAGGCGGTACATGAAGCGCCGAGAGGATTTAGAAAATGTTTCTGAAGACAAAAATAACCATCAAGTTAAGAAAAACATACAAAAATAATATAATCTTTTACAATTGACTGCACAACCCAACATACATAAATTAATATGCAAAAGCTTACTCGAATGTCGTGCATTAGAAAATAACACGTTTTAGTTAAATACACACCCAGCAGTTTACACTAACCTAACTTAAGTCATTCAAAGACAACATAAATTGAAGCTTTGAAAGCTTTTTAATGAAAATCATATTTCGTCTCTCATTTTGCACACATAAGATCTGCTAAAATCAACAGAAACACAACTGAAATGCAATAGAAACTCATTTAAACATCACATGCTTCGAAAGCTTTAATTAACAAGCCGTTTGTTCGAGACCATATGCTTTATAGCAGCGTTGTCAAATAATTGCAAACATTGTCCTTTTATTGTTATCATATAGAGTTTATCCATCCAGCAGCAGCACCTGCCAATATGCATTGTGTTTCTTTGCCGACTTGCATTTCGGTGCAGTCGGTTTTTTTTCTGGCTGGTGTTTTTGCTGTACAACATTAATTAAAGCGCACATTGTGTGCTCCAAAACTTTAATTTACAGTGCATTGTTATGTTGTGAAATAATGTTTACTCGCATGTTTCCGACTAAAATTTTGTTTAAAAGCTTTTTTCATTGTAAATATTCAATTAATTTCGTCCCATCGCAAACAATTTGTTATAAATTTTCGAGAGGTTTGTATTTGATTTTTGTTTGAAACTTTAGGTTTAAATAATTATTTTTTTTAATTAGTTGATACTTTTAGTTGGTATAAATACGGTTGAAAAGTAAATTTTACCAGCAAGCTTGTTTGTTGAGCTTAAAAATGAAATGAAAATCATGAAAAGGACATACTCACCACAAATTTATTAAAAATTTTATTTATACTGATTAGAAACACATATTTTCACATATTTTATTTTAAAATATCGCAACAAGTAAAATTTCGAATGCAAAATAAAAACTGGGACCATTTTGGGTTATATATTTTTTGGAACTATTCGTGAAAAAAAAACTTCCTTAAAATATCAACGTTCTTATACATTTAAAATGCTACTAAACTATTACCAATATGAATTTAATGTGACTTTGTTTATTATAATATATACAGCATTGCTATGTAAAAATTATAATTTACAACTTTCTCAAACCCACTGAATAGCCGCCTCATACACATTCAACTGACATTTTAATGCACATGCAATTACTTGTACATTTCCTCAATAAGGTCGTGGTACATATCAGCCACGACGTTTCGCTTTATTTTGAGTGTTGGTCCCAGTTCACCAGTTGGTACCGAGAAATCGTGCGGCAAAATTTTAAACTTTTGTATGCGCTGTGCATTCGAAATGGCAGACTTGTTGGCACGGGCAATGCCCTCCGTTATCGATTGCACCACCTAGAAGGCATAGGGTTAAATGTAAATTAGCTTTCCGCTCCTATTTCATACGTGTGTACAGGCAATCAATATGTATGCCGCGGCTCGTTAAGACGCACAACTTAATATGCCGAATCAATGTGAACTAACCTTAGGGCAAGGACCCGCTGCCAAGATTTGCGATAATTTCGTATAGTCAACGCCAATCGACTTCATCCAGGCGAGAGAATCTGGATGCAGCTGGTCGGTGGGAGCACCTTCGCCGTTCATCTCCGTCTTAATTGCAATCAACATGGACAGGAATTTGCGTTTGTCACCAATCAGCATTGCATTGCTCACAGCGCGCAATTCATTCTTCACCAAATTCTCAACGTGCACCGGTGGAATGTTTTCACCTCCAGCCGTGATAATCAATTCCTATAAAAGCAACAAAAAATGTATTAATTTTAACACATTCGTTGTGCGAATTAATATTATGCTTGCAAATACCTTAATTCGGCCAGTTATGTAAATCATATCGTTTTCATCGATGTAACCAATGTCACCAGAGTGCAGCCAACCCTCGTCATCCAGTGCTTCGTTAGTTTTTTCCGGTTCGCCGATGTAGCCCATGAAAATGTGTCGCCCACGCATGCAAATCTCACCGTGACCCTTTTCGTCGGGATTTTTGATGCTTGTCTCTGTGCCAGCCAGACACTTACCGATTGAATCAAAGTTGAACGAGTCGATTGTCGACACGGTGTGGGCGCACGTCTCCGACATGCCGAATGCCTCCATGATGGGCATGTCGAGACTAACGAAGAACTTCTTCAATTCGGGCGATAGTGGTGCCGCTGCACTGACAATGGTGTGACAGCGAGTGAAACCGAGCGCCTCCCTAATCTTTGAGAAGACCAATGTTTTGGCCAGGCGGTATTGCCAATTGTCACCGTCTTTACTGTTTATTTACAATTGAACAATGTTTTACCACCGAATTCGTTTTTTTGAAAAAAGCTTAAAAAGCTTACCCTTCCATTGAATCCAAGTAATACTGGGTGCTGCAATTGCGTGCCCAGTTCGTCAGTATTCTCTTTACTCCAGTATTCTGAGATAGCACAGATTCTAGTTTCTCGTGGAATTTCTCATATACTCTGGGAACAGCCAAGAATCTTGTCGGCTGTGCTACTTTCATGGTCTTAGCTATAGTTCCCTATAACAAAATGTTCTTCTCAGTTAAAGTTTGTTGTCTTTTATAATTAACTATACCTTTAATGCATCTTTATCAGCGAAATAAACGGTAGCGGCATATGTGAGTGACATCAGAATATCAACAACCTAAATTGAAAATTGGTTATTATGTATACAAACGGGCGCAAATTTAGTTAAGGTAAACCTCACCTGGGCAGCAATGTGGCTAAGTGGTAAATATGTGACTAAAACCTCTTGGCCGTACTCCAAATTGGGGAGACGAGAGGCCAACGTGTATGCATTCCACGTCATACTATCGTGATTGAGCATTACACCTTTGGGATTGCCGACAGTACCTGACTGCAAAATGATTTGATTTATGCATCAGCTGATTGATTGAGATCTTGTCGCAGAAGCTTTCTACTAAATTACAACATTCTCTAAGACTCACCGTATAAACAAGGGAGCAGCAATCATTTACGGACATATTTTGCAGACGCCGCTGCAGCTCATCCTCATACTCGTCAAGCTCAAACTCCTCGATTTCGGACCACTGAAATGAACCGACAACCATGAATAATTCGGTCGTCATCAACTTATATTAAATATTGTTAGGTGAACTCTTACCCGGTAATAGCCGTCCTCACGTTTAACATACGGTTCATAGGGGGCATTAATCTGAATGGCCGCCTTCAGTTTTGGTAATTTATGGCGAATTTGGTGAATTTTCTCCATCTGTTTGGCATCGTCCACCACCACAATGTTGGCATTTGAACTCGACAGAACGTGGTACACGGCATCTGCGGAATTGGTTGTGTAAATGCCGGTGTTAATACCGCCAGCTGTAATCGATGCCAACTCCGAGTAGAACCACTGTGGACAATTGAATGCCAAAATGCCGACAGCGTGGCGCTCCTCCAAGCCAAGCTTAATGAACGCCTTGGCGATTTTTTGTACTTTAGCGTGGTACTCTCTGCAAATTGATTAGCATCAGTGACTATGAAGAAAGTAACTAAGAAAAGCTTACAAGTAAGTGACTGTCTCCCATTCATCGTTTTCATCGGGATACACCAACGCTGGATGATCTGGGTAGTTTTGAGCGGTACGCTCCATTAGCGATGGAATCGAAATTGGTTCAGCCGCTTCCACTCCCTCTTTGCCGATGCGAAGCTTGACTGGCTCATTTCGGTCGATGGTCTTGTACACGGTGGCTGGCCTCACACGATTCGGACCTTTCCGCTTGGACCATTGTGCTTCTAGTGATTCCATTGCTTTCAACTGTTGTTTTTAACGATGCTGCTGAAATAGGGATTGATTTATTAACATATGTTTGCATAATTATGTTACCTTTACGCATCATTGCAATAATAATTGTCAGCAAACATGCAAGCTAACTGTTGTATGCTTGACGGTGCATTTATTTTAATGTTGTTATAAGTTATTAGTGTCTGAAACTGACTAATTATTAAGGTAATTGCGTCCCATTAACCAGCCTGCGCGTAGAAGTTGCGTGTTTGTAAGTATTTCGCTTTGTTTATGAACAGTTCGTTCAAATCGTTATAATAACGATAGTAATCGTTTCTTTTCTAACATGTTTAACGAATGGGTATTTTTCATAAATTTAAAACGTGTTTTTTTTTAATTCTCAATAATAAAAAACCTTTGAAAATAACTGATTATATTATTATCCAATCTACTAATATCCTGGATCGTTATCAAAGGAGTCTCAAGACAACAAAGTCAAAGGGCGTTTTATAGATTTCTTCACATTATCGATCAATCAAATTTCTTATCTTATACGCGTAACAACAAAACCGTATTTAAGATATTTTCGGCATTAATCTTTCTTTTAACTCAATGATCTACCATTCAAATTACTATAGCAGCAAATCGTTATCAATCTTATTGAATGCCATTACACATTATATGCTTAAAAATCTACAGATCATCTAATCTAAAATTCCAAATTACCTGAAATTAATGCTTTAACTAAGATTAAGACTTAATAGAAGAATCACGGAAAGTATATATGTATTTAAAGCAATGGCCTTTAATAATCTAAGGAATGTGTTATCAGATATTAAGAATGTATAATCGAATAAGTAATAAATATCGCCGATTGATTGATTGTTTCAAGTATTGACAAACGCAAATTTTGAAATACATCAAGTATTATACTCGTATATATAATAAATTCAGAAGAATAAGTATCTTATTATCTAATGCACGCAATTCTTTCTAATTTTTATATAGAAATGCAATGCTTATTAGTTTTTTACATGTATTGATGCATTAGCCACGACTTAATGCTAACTCATTGCATGATGCAGTATTACTATTGAATTCGGATGTTTGGTAATTATACGATTGAGGTCTCACATATGGACACACTAGAGCGATAAGTAGCCACTGTTCTCTTAAATGATATGTGATTAAAGGTTTATAATTGTAAAATTTATATTTAAAAAAATCAAGATTGTTCAATATTGCGATAAATCTTTTCTTCGTTTTTACCTTTAATTCATATTCAAATCAATTTAATTGCCTACTATTTTCTATGTACTTACTTATTGAAAATGAAACACGATTTTTTCAAATTGATTCGTAATTATTTATTGTTTTGTTACTTTAAATCGCTTTAACTGACAATACAGGGTGTTGTATTTTTACATAAATGGTTTTATTAAATATTTTAAAAAATTAAGAATTTAGTTACTAATTTATGTAAATTTAAACCATGTTTTTAAATATTTTCTTTATTAAATTACGATTTAAAAAGAAACCCTGCTTATACTTTTCTCATATATGAATTTTACTTTTCAATTTACGACTGTATATGGATTCATACTTTTATCAGACGATAACTTTCAGATAATGTAAGGTATAATAAATTTTCTAATCGAACTTGTATTGTTTTTAAGTACTTCATGGCAAAGGATCCAAAGATCAATAATTACGAAGCACATTTGTCGTGGGATCGATTTTGCTTTTTAAATCACTGATTTTGTTAACATTCGTGACGATTTTTTTTGGAAATTAGTAGACTGGTATTTAAATAAACATAAAATAACTAAAATAAATACATTTAATTTATATTTTGATATCTTTTCATTTCATTGTCACTGTTCAAGAATAGTTAAACTTTGAAGTTTGAACTTTGAACATACAATGTTAAACACACATACACACATACGTTTTGTAAATCTTTTTTGGAGGTTTCTTATTCTTACATTATACTTTTAGTTACATTTTAAACTTTATTTTTGTAAATACAATTGTATTTAAATTGCCACTTAAATATAACAAACATAAACAATTTCACAACAATTTACCAGAAAATGTAACTGTAATACACCAAAAGCCTAATCAGACACTGTAATCCTATTTGAAACTGCACAACCGACCCGCTACAATAACGATCACAATTCAAAATTTTACAACAGCACACTCCAAGCAATGATCACTGACTGAATAAACACTTGGCGATTTGGCTAAGACTAACTGTCGGATTTCTAGTAGAATTAATAATGTGTATGGGTGAACTGTAAAATTGATAATTTCAGTACATGTCTCAACCTCTCACTCAATCAGCATTGATTATTTCGTTTTTTTTTTTAACGATTTTCTACAACAAATTCATTATCAGAAATTTGGAAGCGAAGACGTACAGCGGTACCAGCAACTAGAAACACTGATTATCAGGCCATGTAATCAGGCAAAACAATCGAATATCGGCTGATGAGCGTGCATGTAGAAAGACTCCAAGAGTCGCTCCAAAACGGTTATATATTAGTTAATGCGATAAGAATATTTTTTTAATGCTTTGATGTGTTAGAACTTACAGGCCGAGTATTGCATGATCCTGATTATCTCTATTGCATTTTGCCCTCAGTGTTTTTCCTTCTGTTAAACGTCTAATCGTGTATACTAAAAATAGTTAAAACACTTTATTTTCCTGTAGACTGTTTTTTTTTGTTGTTGGTATATTCATTTTTTTGTAAAATGAGATTAAAGCAATTTCAAGATGAAACTATTAGTTGTTATAGTATTTTTTAATGATTCTAGGTTAAGGTTAAAATGCTTGAGAATTTTTTAATCAGTATTTTTATCACTGATAATGCAACTTGATTGTTCTAAATATTTACTCAATATCCAAGGAGATTAAAAAAAAAATTTTTAACCATATTTTCATAGACTAAATAAAACAAACAAAAATGGATTTCAAAGAAAAACTAACTCCCGAGAAGATAAATTAATGCAATATTTTTTAGTTGTTTTAATATATCGCTGATGAATAAAAGCATACAATAAATGATCTGTTTATTAAAACCAATCGATTCAATTGATTTACGAGTACACATCGCACCACCTTATTCTGAATTTTTAAACAAAGTCATAAAGATAGACTTATCTCAATTGTATGACGTACTTAAAGATTATTGCAATTGTCAGGCCACATATTCTGAGTCCATAAAAAAGTTCACATAAATCATCATTATTTAAATTAAAATGTAGGTGGGTCAACATACATTTTTACATTTTTTTTTCATTCTCCTATATAATTTCTAAATGATGAAACAAACTTATGACTATATTTAATACATCCAAGCTCAACTTACCATAAGTATGTATTAATTGCTCATTAATCTATTTATTAACATACATAAACGAAAACAAATCACAGTCCTTCTTTATTTGTCACGCAGTTTTTTTTAAGGTCAACAGTTATCACAAACTTTGGGTCAAAAACATTGCAATAAATTATGACTATATTTACTCTTATGTAATTCTCAGTGTACGAAAACTTGCAATGTGTACCAGTATTCCAAAAAAACATGGTTAGTTAACATAATCGGATGTTCAGTTATAGCCAATACATGCGATTATCGCAAAAAAAAATTATAGATAACAACATATAAGCAAAATAAATCGATAAAAATATTGACAAAAAATGTATTGTTTTATTATTGTGGATTCGCTGAACTTATCAACATTTTTCAAAAGATAATTTGTTTTATATTTGGTGAATTTAAATCAATTTGCAGATAATCTTTACAAAGTGGTTAATTATCGTTATAAAATTCGTTTTTAAATTCTCAACATCATAACTAAATACACCTTATCGATTTAGACATTAAAGTGAAAATTGAATTGATATTCATCAACCAACGCACTTCAAGACATTTATACACCTCGTGACCTTGAACCATTGCTTCTGCTTCTTCTTCTGCATATAAACACAAAAACAAATTTTGTATTAAAGAAATGATGGATTAATGTGAGTCAGCCAATGCATAATCAGCTGCAACTAGAATATTGCGCCTGTCGTTGAATACATTTTAGTTAAGATAATATAGATTGTTAAATGGTTATAAATGTTAAATGTCTCATTAATGGCATCGCATTTTACTTAAGAAAATAATAGAAGTTCATATATAATATTTCACACCGATCCTGAATTATAGAGGAATATGGTATCGGCATATATTTAAATTGTTTATTTAAAAATATATATTGTTGAAATATTTAAAGGGTGTTTAAAAAAAATTTAACCAACATGTCTTACGATTTCAACTGAGATTCTTAGTCAACTGCAAAGGGAATTCATTTAGTATGAAAAGTATGATACATGGAAAAAATCATGTGAAATCGTTATTTTTTTGTGCAAATTTTTATACCATGATTAGTGCAATAAATTTGTAGAGCATAAAGTCCAATGTTTTTTTATTTAAGTGACTGAAATGTTCTTTCGACCACTTTGAAATCAGGTTTTAAAATTATTTCCCGTATTTTATTTGAGATAAGAAAAGCGATTACAAAACTTAAAATTGAATTTCTCATTTACTTATTAGTTATTACATTATGAACTTTTGATTACAACTCATATCTTTAAAAATAATAAACTTTTTATCTTAAAATCTCAAATCGATGTTGTTCATGAAACCAACCTTTGCTCACGGAAAATATAAGTTTAAACAATAAACACATGCATAAACATTGTCGATCCCATTATTCGTTAATTGTACAAACAATCAACTCACCTTTAAATCTATCAATTTATATGACGTAAAAAAATATTTAAATAAAACATCATTTATCAAATACTTCGACAATTTAGTCTACTAGATTTTTTTTTCTCAAAAGCAAATAAATCATTGTTATTACTTAACCTTGACTGGTCAGACAAAACTACTATGAGTTATCACATAAATACAAATTTTAACTGATAATAACAACACACATACACACACACACACATAATAACATACAAACCACATTGTTGCCGTATAATGAATGCACTGCACTGCATTGAAAAGTTAAAACTCAATACTGATAATTATGTATTATTGATGATTGCGTTCTTGAATCATCAAAGTCTAGAGTCTAATATTTTTTAAGATAACTTATATAAGATACTGATTTTTCTTCTAGATTGTTATCTACAGTGAAGCACATTTGACTATTTTATTAATTTCACTTTTCACGTAAAGAGCTCGGTTCAGCTATTAGGTTGTACTAAGACTGTGCACGATTTAATTGTTCTTACTTCACTGTTACTGTTGTTCCAGGTTACAACGTCACCTTGAGGAGTGCCCAGACAGATGTGAGTGCGATCTTTAGTAAGAAGAAAACTTATCGTTTTGTATTTAATTGTAATTTATAATTATGTATTCATATTAGAAATTCAAGGGCAAAATTGCTCTTATAGCAATTTTAAAATACCCAGCTAATTATTATTTTTATTTTGCATTCAAAATGGTCAGCAACATTTTTCTTCTTCGCTCGTTTTTTTGTTAATGCGGATTAGTAAATAAAATTACAATTTGTCATCAATATCCATTAACTGACCGAAACTTGTTTTTATATTTAAACTTTTTCCAAGATGCGACTCAAAATTATACAATTCAGTGAAACAAATAACAAATATTTCAAAAACTTATTTAATGAAAATAGCATTTTACAATGTAATCAAATCACATCATTATTCTAAGCCATTTTATTGATAACAGCCAGTTGAAGCGAATGAATTTGATTAGACCACTTGTCCATTGCGGTGTAACGGGCCGCAAATGTTGCCTCTTTATCCAATTCAAGAACCTGATGAACCTGATCTATTCTTCCTTGAATTGTCCTGTTAAAAAAAAAGAAACAAATAGAATTGTCGTACAAATTAAAAATTGGCGTATCATACTTATCGAGGATGCACGAAACTAGGAGACTTTCAACTTCATCCGGGTCGATGTTGAGCTCATTGGAAATGAATGGGATTGCGATTCGAGTGTAAGGTCGAATCAATTTAATCAACACCTGAGTACGAATATTTCGCAATAGATCTGCGGAATAGAAAAGATGGAGAATAATCATTAACTCAGAGTCATAAACTTTTGGCTTTAATGGCCGGACTTACCCTCGATGTGCTCTCTGATGAATAAATCAGCCATTATATTGTTGTGGTTGTTTCTAAGGATGGATTCAAATTCCATTATGTCATTGTTTTGGTATGAGACAACTAAATTTGTCATTGCTAGGATCTCCGGATCGTTCTTGTAGGGCTTGGCTTCTTGAGAATCGAAGGGATTGATACCAGATTTCATTAACCTAAATTAGAAAATGTTCACTTTATGTTGTCTTGGTATTTAAGAAATCTGCTTTTACTCACATATTGGCTAGTACAAGATATTTTAAGCATGTTGTCCGTCTAGGAGAACCAGATTCATCATAATTTTTAAAGGCTTCAAAAAAGTCAGTGTGGGCTTTTTCGAATTCGCCTTCCCGTAAATGCATTTTGCCACCACATTCTGAAAAATAATAAAAAAATGACTTAAATAAAGTTTATTTCAACTAAAGAAATGGTAATAGTTACCTCGAATGACACCCATGATCAAAGGATGTGGAATTGCCGACTTGATGTGCAATGATTGCTCATACAATGCTTTTAATTTTTTGTTATCTTTTTGAACCGTGTACATTTGAATTTCCAGTGCGTAAATCTCCAATAGTTGAGTACCTTTCTTTAAATCATCCTCGCCGTCGTCTGTCTGACAAGATTGGTGCAGCTGTTTCAGTATCTTCTGCAATTTTGTGAAATCATCCCGATCAAAGTACAACTTTCCCAGCTTAGTATTTGTCTTAAACCATAACCGGTCATTTTTGGCGTCCTTCAGTGCCTCCAAAGTGGTCTCGTAAAAGTTTTGCAGCAACTCCATCTGAAACACGCACTTTGCAACTCCAGCGTCTAAAAAATTGTTAACAAAACAAATGTGATCGCTAAACTTACATTTTTGGATGTAGAAATGTAATCCAAAATTGAATTTATAGACTTCTCCGAGTGGTTGCGTGTTACAGCGCTCTTGATGTACGTCAGCAACTGTTTGTATCGTGTCATCATCTCAGCAAAATTGGCCTATAAGAATTATAAAAAAAATGATAACTTTGATTTAAATACAAATTTTTAAATACTTACCAACTTGAAGTTAATCTTAATCATCTGCTTTAAAGCCTTGAATCCCCACTCTCCTTTTTCGCCATTTTCAAGATCAAGAACTTTTTGAAAAGACGCTAACGCCGCCAAGGGCTCATCCTCTTTCAGTGCCTTACTGTTGTAGTATTGGTTCTCTAAGTCTACATCGGGCTCAGAGTTGCTGTCTTCAGAATATTCCTGCAAAGAATTTTCTATAGATACACAGCCATGGCATTTCAGATAATGGGAAAAATTTCTTACAATAGGCCGATAAACAAAAAGGTAGACATAACCTCAAACGGCAGATAGTGGATTAACCATAGCAAATGACTTACCAGACCATAATCCTCCTCATCTTCGCACATGAAATCGTCATCCACATCAGACATGTTTCTATAAGTTTCTTAGGAACAGCACTTCGGCAATTAGCTATTGTTAATTTGAAAGTAATTATAGTAGAAAATTTGCAAACACTAACAAATTCCAGTCTCACTACAGTCTACAGTGAACAGTCGATTTTCCGTCTTGCATTTTGCACCAAATGACAATTGACATTATAATTATTTATTATGTATAAAACTGCTAGAATGTGCAAACATTGCGGTTCTAGTAGATTAAATTGACACTAGATTTATAATTTATATAAATCTAGAATAATAATTTCATTGGTAAACAATTTTTCTTTGTTAACTCTAACAAATTTTTTAAGAGATAAATTTAAAACCCGAAGATGATGACAGTAGATGCAGACTTGGACGCTAAAGTCAAAAAGAGTAAAAAATTTGTGGTAAATGACTGCCTGACTTGGTTCTTAATATTTTGTTTTATTTTTTATAGCCACCGAAAAAATCTCAGAAAACATGCACATAGTTGCAAATGAGCCTTCGTTGGCATTTTATCGAATTCAGGAGCATGTCCGCAAAGTGCTGCCAATGATTGTGGACAGACGCTCTGAAGTAATAAACCTTCAGCAGGAACTACAAGGACATTGTTATGACATGGAATACGCGATTGGGTAAGTTGTCATTGATTTGTTAATCTTGATTATTAAGATTTATTAAATTGTAATTTTAGGGCCGTAAAAGCAATCGAAAAGTCTGAGGAACACTTCAAAAATACGCAGGAGCTCTTAAAGAACGCAATCTTTCTGAAGCAGCAGCTGAAATACGAGGAGGCACGTCGCGCCAAAAAGGAGACCAGCCAGAGCTCAGTGTATAAACGTCTATCCGCTCACATAACACTTGACTTGCCTGATTTGCCAGATCTTTCAGGAGTTGTGCGTGAAACAACCAACCGAGTTGAACACATGATGTCACAAGCACGCAGCTCAAACAATGGCTCCGCCACCGAGCTGCAGCGCTCCCACACAACGCTTCATTGAATTGAGCCAAAATCACATTTGCGTTTTGTGTTTCTTTCTCATATTTATTAAAATAATATTATTTATTACACTAATACACATACAAGCGATTTTTAGCTGATACCTTTTGATCCTGCAAACGCTGTGAGTAAATTCCTAATCCAATAAGGCATAACAAAATCACACAACAGGCGAATATGATTGTCAAGTAGCTGGGGCGTCCGCTAAGGTCGAAATTAATGCCACCAATGCTGGCGATTGTCAGAACATCGGCTTTTTCATCAACTTCAGTTGTTTCTGCCGTAAGACGCGCTGATGCGCCACAGAATGGAGAGATTCGCTTGTAGAACTTTACGAAACGATCTCCCGCGAAATGCTTGGGAGTATGACATCTTAAATATAAAAATAAAGCATTAAAATGTAATTAATATTGTAAAATTTGTTGTAAATTTACTTTAAATCGACCAGGTATTGCTGGTTATCCTCATCGTCGTAGAGACGATTTAAAATTGAGGTCAGCATCCACTCACTGCTACAGCTGCAATCAAATGGATTGCCCTGAATGTTGACAGCACCCCTTATTGACGACCAATCGGTTAAGTTTTGTGGAATTGATGTCAATTGATTATTGCTCAAGTCAATGCTGCACAAATCCACTTCTTTGAATGCATCTTGATGGATATCTCGAAGTTGTGGGCAATTTGATATGCTCAGAATGAGACAGTCACTTTCTCTTATGTCAATTGTTGTTGACCCATCTTCAAATAAAAGTCTTTCAGTTTTTAACCAAAGAAGTCAATATTGAATTTACTTACAAACTTCTCCCAATGCATCTTCTTCAAGAGAAGTCAACAACGGCATATTGTTAAGTGATAATTTCCCAACAGTTACGGGTTCTAAAAATTGTATCTTTTTAATTGGATTGCTGTCCAGAATGAGGTGATCCATGTTCGGAAACTTTTCGCGCAAGCTGTGTGGCACTTCATACAGTTTGTTGTAAGACAAATCTAAAATGCTTAACTTCCCAAGTTGCCCTTTCGAGAGCTGCGAAATTGCATTGTGACTGACATTTAACTCCTTTAAATTGGGCATAATCTCGACGTCTTCCACAAATGGATACAAAGTGGTTAAACTATTCATTGAGAGTTCCAATGTCAAGAGATTTGATGGATTATTTAAAATTGGCCAAATTGTGATGAAGTTGTTGTTTAAAATCAAATGCTCCAATGATTTGGGAGATTGAATTAAAATATTTTCCAGCTTATTGTGGGACAAGTCCAACTTTTTCAAGTTCTCCATTTCTATGAAAGCGTCAGCTTCAATATTCGTAATCGTATTGTGAGAAAGATCCAGTATTTCCCTGCCGAATAAAAGGAAATAAATTCTATCCATCAAATGGGCACTAACTTACAATTTCACGAAATCTGAAAACGTCTGGCTACTAATTGAATTTATCATATTTTGTGCCAATGATAATTCAACAATTTGATTGGGAGTTTCGCCGCGTCCACTGTCTACCAGCACAATTTGGTTTCCATTCGCAATAAATCGCTTCAGACTTGACATTTGCTGTAGCGATTTGGACGTCACCTTATTGAACTCATTGCCTGACAAATCGATTGTCTCAATTGTCTTCCATTTGGAAAATATTTCGTCCGAAATATCATTTAGGCGGTTTTCCGATAAGTTAAGATGACGCAAATCGGTGGCCGTAGCTAGGAAATCTAAACGATGAGAATGAAGATAAGTATTTGATTGCGTATTCACATTACAAATCACTGAACTTCAGTTTACCTTTAGGAAGACTGCTGATACGATTGTGTGAAATCGAAACGCTTTCGATATTTTTGAAGAGTGAGAAAGCATTTGGACGGATTTCTTCGATGCTGTTCCCATCCAAGTGAATTGATCGCACCTGTGGCGCTCCTAAAATTCTACAATTACAAATACTATTTAGTTTATTTCCTTCATTTAAGAGAGAATAAAATACTTTGGTAGTTTATCATATTTAAGTCCACTGAAATAGGCGTCAATGGAAACATTTTTTGTAGGCCACTGCAGATTCTCAAGACTTAACTCCACATCTTTACTAATGTCTTTCGTGCATTTAATGATCATTAATTGGTCATTGCTGGTGCACTCACAGAAATCACAAATATCGCCCTTCACTTGAACCACTGTAAGTATCACACAGACACAAATAAATCCGAAATTTAACTGCATCTTTGACTAGGACGTATCACAAGCGACTAACGTTAACTTAGTCTCATCAAAATTCACACGAACGGCCCTAACCGTTCTTATCTAGACAATTGCGCAAATCTGATTCCCAGGTAAACAGTACCCCAAACACTGATAACAATATTTTATCAGTTGCGCATAGTTATCTGTGTTAAATGCGTCAGAAGGGTAGAGCAGAACGCATTTTCAAAAATACGCATACGAGTATCAATCGGTACAAAAATAAATGTATTTCCCTTAAAATCCAAAACCCAAACAAACAATTACAATCACTTGAAGCTCTTGGCGACCTCATCGGCGATTATGAGTTGCTGAATTTCATTCACCCCACCGTAAATCTGAGTAATGCGAGCGTCTCGATAGTGACGCTCAGCAGCCGCGTCTGTTGTGTAGCCAAGGCCTCCCAGTATCTGAACACAATCATTAGAGTTTGAGGTAGCGCATCGGCTGGCAGCGTATTTTGCCATTGAACTTATTTTGGCCACATTTTCACCATTGTCCCATATGTTTGCTGCTTTCCAGGTCAACAGTCGCGCAGCTTCTAAATCCACAGCCATGTTTGCTATTTTTGACTGAAACAAATTTATCAAATTAACAGGTTTCCCAGACAATGCCTGATTGACAAATACCTTGACCATTTGCATTTCAATTAAAGGCTTCCCAAAGACAACACGATTATTGGCATACGTGACTGCCAAATCCAAAGCTGACTGGGCAATTCCTAACGCCTGCGATGCTACACCAATCCTAGCCGCCTGAAGCTGTCCCATTGCTATTTTAAATCCATCGCCAACATCACCTAACACATTTTCCTTTGACACTCTAACATCTTCCAATATTAAATCACACGTGGAAGATGCCTTTATGCCCATTTTACTCTCTTTTCTACCCAACTCTAGGCCAGGTGCGTCAAATGGTACCAAAAATGCGGTAATTCCTTTGTGCTTCAATGATTTATCAACAGTAGCGAAAATGATTCCTGCTTTCGCTTCAGCAGCGGATGTAACCCAGGCTTTCATTCCTTCAAGCACGTAAAACTCACCATCTTTTCGGGCCTTGGTTTCCATGTTTGCAACATCTGATCCAGCAGCTACTCACAATTAATAAATTTATTATTAAATATTCAAAAAAAAAAGATTTTACTTACAAGATTCACTTAGAGCAAATGCACCAAGAGTTCCAGAAGTAAATGGTTTTAGAAACTCTTCCTTCTGTCTGTCTGTTGCCACCCGATTCAACAAGTCAACGTATAGGCAATTGTGAATTGAGACTATAATTCCGGTTCCAGCACATCCTCGTGAAAGCTCTTCCACAGCCAAACAAGTTGCCATTAAATCGAGTCCACTGCCTCCGTACTTTTGGTGAGCTGTTATGCCCATTAATCCAAGATCGGCCAGTTCTTGTATTTCTTTACCTGGGAACCTTTAACAAATCTCTATTACTAATTATTCATAATGTAAATAAGTGAATATTCACTGGTCATTTTGGTCCAAATGCTTAGCAATTGGCTGTAGTTTTGTATTGGAGTAAATGCGTGCCAACTTTTGAATCTGCTTCAACTCATCATTCAACTCAAAGAAGGTTCTTCGTTGGCAGGTAGGTAATTGTAGGATTTCTGTTGACAATTAAGCGACATTATTACACTTGTAAACTAACATGTATTAAGCTGAACTTACGTCTTTTTAGCAGACCTACAGACTTTAAAAGGGATCGGTTTAAAGACATGACTCTAAGACATTAAAATGCTCACAATTGATTCAGAAGTTTGCATCTTTAGTTATTTACTTGCTAATTTGATTGGCCGCGAATCTACGTAATCAGGTGATTTTGGTTGATAGCAATTTTTGACAGTTGTTAAGTACAAATATTTTGAAAGTGTACTCAAGAAACGCAAATTTGCATCTTAAATACGTTGTAAATGGTTTTTTATTTTTTGGAATAGATTATTTATTTTTCCTTTGTAAAAATGCAAATAATCACTTCCCAATAAGTTTTCAAAACGAGAATGTAATTTGAAAGCATCACTTTATTTTAAATGCAAAGATTACAAAAACAGTTAAATACATAATTATATGCTTAAATAGTTTAGGCGAAAGTTATAAACTGCGGTTTCGGATCTATAATTGATTATTTTGATGCCTCTTGCTGCTCGAATTTGGGATACTTGGAAGCGACATCGCTCCACAAAGTCTTTCCAAAAGCCAAGTCATGCACAACTTTAGCGACATCATCCAGCTACAAATAAAAAACATCCACATTATTTATAAATAAAAGATTTAGAAGCACTCGAAAACATACCGGAAGTCTGACTTGTCCCATGGAGTCACGTTCACGCAGAGTAACGCTATGTGGCTCCTTTACGGTGTCAAAATCTACTGTGATTCCGTATGGTATGGCAATCTCATCGGTACGAGCATAACGACGTCCAATGGACCCACTGGAATCGTCCACTTTGTGCGAGATGTCAACGCGGGTCAGAGCAGCAGCTAGTGAGTGTAAAACAGGAAAAACCTTAAGTATCTTACAACATCCTGTTTGAACCTACTTACAAATCGATTTAACGAACGGAACAAATTCCGCATTTCCGCTGAGCGGCAAGACAGAGCATTTCAATGGGGCGATTACACCCGGCAGAGAGAAGAAGCAGCGTTGTTCGTCACCTTCGCGCATCGAGAAGTTGTGCTCAAGCAATGAGTACATGATGCGACCAATTCCAAAAGATGGCTCAATTACGCTGGGCGTTATTTCCTCAACGTGAATTGTCTTGGAAGATTTCTTTACAGACACCATGTCTTTTGTTAGTGTGAAACTGCCATTGTCTGATGGAAGCACAAATTCTCTGCAATTATTAAATATTGAATGAATTGCTTCAAAAACATTAAATTTCTGAAAATTACCCTTTATCAGACAAACTGCTGTTAAGTTCAGCTAAATCATCCAAACTAAGAGCAGCCAGTTTCTCAGTAATTGTCTTTGCATCTTTCTTGAACGCCTTGCCAAGCACCTGTTTGTTTGGAACCGCTTCTGTCACTTCAATTGTTTGGGGAGCTGGCAATTTCTTCTCAGCCACTAACTTCACTCCAGTCGAATTGGTATGCTGTGTTAGATCGTACGCAGAACGATCAGCACATCCTACACATTCTACCCAGCCCTTTAATACAAAAAGAACCAGTTATTTAGGATTCTCGATGGAATACATGAATCAACATACGTAGCTGGTAAGGCACTCAGCGTCCCAGCAGTCACACGCGTAATGAGCCATCTCATTGCCCATATGTTGCCTGAAACGTAGCCTCTCCGGTTTGATTCCAATTTTGGTTAAAAATTGTTGAATTCGTGCCATGAAATAGCCAAGGGTTTCGTTGGCAACCAGACCAGTTTTAACTGCTTCGCCAATGGTCATCGCCACAGCACTTTTGCCGTCCATTTGATTGCAAGCCGAATATAGCATCATGTTGGTTGGTGCAACCATTTCAAATTTGGGATGATCCTTTTCCTTGGGATCACAGAAGTGCTCAATCTCTGCCATAGTAAATTCGCGTACTCGAAGCAGTCCAGATCGCGGAGAAATTTCATTGCGAAAGGCGTTACCAATTTGGGCAGCAGCAAATGGTAGTTTTCCTTGATTGAACTCCAGCAATCTTTTGAAATTGACGAAAATACCCTGAGCAGTTTCTGGACGCAAGAATCTAAAACATCAAATAGTTAGTTACATAAACAATACAAATCCTATCACTCATTAGGAAGTTACCCTTTAATTAATCCGGTTGGTCCAATTTGGGTTCCAAACATCAAGTTAAATTCCATTGGGTCAGACAAATCATTGCCAGTGACAGGCGACTTCATTTCATATTTTCTTAAAATAGCACCCATTTCGTCCTTTGTCATGCCGTCCAATTTAATGACAATATCAGCACATTCTTCCTTAACGGCTGCCGTCGTATTTTTATCAGACGACACCTTTTCCAATTGGCTTTTAATTAAATGATCCAGACGGAAGCATTCACCGTTTTTCAAGTCCTTAACCATGAAATCTGCAAAACGGTCCACATGACCAGAAGCTCTAAAAAAATTTAATTAGAATCACCAAGAATATCAAGAAATATAAACTCTTACTTTAATACGGGCTCTGGGGTTAAGATTGAGCAATCAACTTCCAGCATCTGTTCCTCCAAGACGAAGAACTGTCGCCATGCATTTAGCATATTGGATTTCAAAGCACATCCCATTGGTCCAAAATCGTATTGACCGGTGATGCCACCATAGATGGCGAAGCTTTGATCGTAGAAGAATCGACGCTTCAGCAAATCTTCCATTTTTGAGCGGTCAAATGAAGCAGCCTATTTAAAAAAAAATACTTTATCAAAACATAAACATATTGGCACAATTAAAATAAGACTTACAGCAGGTGCCAACTCTAATTCCTTCTCATCCAATGCCTTCTTTCTTGTTTTGAGCTCAGCAACCGCTCGCTTGACATCCAGTTCAGGTGCTCCATCAGCTTTCAACTTTCTAACTAAATCACCCTATATAGACATAATTTTGAATTAACCAATTAATCGTATGACAGAAAAGTGCTGGATTACCTGCTCCTTGACTGATTGCCGCAATGGCGCTAGGATTTCTTCGTTTTTCGGGTCAGCCATCTCTTTAAGTACTTGTAGGTTGAGTTTTACTTTTCGGTGTGCCTTTTTCGAGCCCCACTCTACTGTGTCTGGTTTTGGACCGGCAAATTGAATAGCACTCGTCTGAAGACCACGTTGGATCAATTGCTGTTTGACTACTGAGAATTGTAGCAATCGTTCTGGGATTTGACACTGACTAAAGGAGCTACGAAGTTTTAACACTGCTTTCATCAGCACTTAGATATTTTTGCCAGCGCAGCGTGTTTCTAGTATTCAAGTTTTGTGCTATATTGAGGTTTCACAACACCTTTCACAAATTTCCTACACATGACTTAAGAATTGACTGATAATCTTCTGCCGAGTGCCGCTTGTCAAATTGGCAATATTGGGTCCGACGTTTGACTGATCAGCTGATAAAAGACTGATGAGTCAAATCGGCCGCATTGCAGTGCTGTCAGGCAATTGTCAATTTCTTGAAGTTTTCATATGTTTCATTAGATGGCGCTTTCGGTTTTTTCATAATTTGTTTTTGATATACCGTTTTAAAAGAATATTTTCAAATACAGATTTTGTCTTTCCAATAAAAATTGGGAAACGGAAACTTCGTTCATGAAATTTTTAAACTTAAAGATTTTAGCTGATTGATCAAAGTTACTTCATTTAAAAAAAAGAAGAAAAAACTGGTACATATTAGTATTTATTTTACAAAAAAATGTTAAATTTTAATGGCAAAATGCTCATTGGATACAATACATTAAAAAAGAAAAAAGAAAAAAGAAAAAAGAAAAAAGAAAAAAGAAAAAAGAAAAAAAAATTAACAAAAGACAACAATTACAGATAACACAGAAAGTATACAAAGGTATATTGGTGCGTTTAAACAATTGCACGTTTGAATACAAAATATATAAAAGTAAATGCTTTTTTTTTTTCAAAATTATGTTATTTTTTAATTTACTAAAAATCACAAAAATAAAATATAATGAAGATGGTAAAACCTTGTACATGAGTTTTAAATTTGTTCTAGTTTCAAGGTCAGAACCTCTGTTTATTAAATAAAAGAATGGTTTTTGAAAACATACCCTAAATCTCCTCATAAGTTTGACCAGCCACCCATATTTTAAAGTTTCCAATCTTAACCAAAGATAGCATTTATAGATAGGACATGCTTTAATGAATCACGTCTTTCTTGCAACATATACGT
>JANSTS010009649.1:4753-17661 GCA_026546915.1 Sylvicola fuscatus
AAAAAAAAATTGATTGTCTAGCTACAGTTTCTAAGTAGTTTTCAATCAAGATAAGAAAAGATCCAGTTTTGAATGTAAGATAAAATGCGTAAGAAAATTGTTTATTCAAAAACGTCTTAATGACTTCAATAAACTTGATTTGTTTTTTTATGAATGATTGAAATTTTTGAATATGAATTTAAAAAAATTTAAATCACAAAACATCTCCACAAAGAATAAAAAAAATCGTCAAAAATTGCACTTTTACTGTCACGAAGTCAATATAATAAAATCAGCATTTGCAATCCTCAAATGCAATCAGCATTTTTTCCAGATGCACAATTTATCTCCCATCAAGCTACGTGCCTCCTTTAGCTGGGTTCTCCATTGTAACAAATTAATTTTTATCACATATCTTTAGTTTTCTTGTCTATAAACCTACGAATATGTAAATTCATACTTAAAAATTCATGTACAGACGTTACAAATCGATCAGTTGTTTCAAGTCTCAGTTGCATCCATCATCGATCGATCGTCATTGACCTCAATGCTCACAAAGAGTGCAGTCACTTTCGATTTCACTTATTAACGTCAAGTGTTGGCCAATTGTTAGAAACAATATCCAGCTGGGATATCTGCATTTTGTGCTGCTGTCAGTTTTTATATTCCCAGAAGATTTATACCACAAGTTTATCATCGAAGAAAAAGATAAACAATCTTTTTTAAGCACCAAAATGCATTATGGAACTGCCTTTTGCGACTCAACAAAAAATCCCATCAAAATATCGCACAACGGCCAAAATCTTACATGAACTTCCTTGTCCATGTTCTCAACATGCGGCCAAAATCATAACCTGTAATTACTGTTTACAGAGAATTTTGTGTATCAATTAACCGCTAAGATTTATTGCATTCGCCTTATCGATGCATCGTTATTGATTTTCAACCGGTTGCTTATTTAAGTTCTTTTCGGTCGGTCTTTTTGCGCGTTGAACTGATTTTTATATAAATATTCTGCATCCCTTGCGGCTAATCCTGCTGCCACTCTTTAGATGTACATGCGATTTAATTTAATGGCTTTGCATTTTTTTCCTTACTCATTTAATTTGTAAAAAGGCGTATTTTTCTCAAAATATTGATAAACAAAAATTGTATAAATGAGTTTCTTTAATTGTAGATTTTGTCTTAATCCGAATCTTTTCTCGAATCCCGTTGGCTTCCATTCATAAAATCAACTCAATTATATATAATTGCAGTAAAATAAAAAATTCAAAATACAAAATTTCCAATAAGAACCTATATAATCTCAATAATTAAGATGCAATCCATTTAACATGTTACGATATCGCGTGACATAAAAATCGTATATGGATTTAAGTATTGACAGGCCAACTGCACTATAAAAATGCGCTTACAATCGACTGTCATCGTTCATATTATGTAATAATCGTAAAGGACTTAATTTGACGGCGATATTCTCGAGCAAAACCAATAAAATAGAATACTTTGATGGAACCACGCCTATAAAATATACGTTTCTTGGAATCTGTATCGTTTCATTATGGTGGCCCCACAAAATCAAATTAATTGATGAGGTTCATCGGCAAAGTGCATCTACCACCAGCGGAAGAACACAAAAAAAAAACAAATCCCAATAGATGTACATTTGTCTGCAGATTGATTTAATCGTAAAAGAGCGCCGACTTATCGTTTATTTAAAACCATAATACCCTGGAAATATTTATGCCCAATAACAACTGAAATCACAAAACGCATGCGCAATGCAGGAGAGACAAAACTTTTATACCCAAACAAATGGAACAATAGAACCTATGTGTCCTAACTCTCCGATTCCGATGCATTTCACAAAAAAAAAAAAGGCTATGCCCTTGTGAAACGTACAATTCCGGGAATTTCGGGTTCTCGTGAACATTTCCTATTTTTACCGGCACGCAGGGAATACTCACACACAAACGAAACGTCTTTGGTCGGCCCACCCTGTACCCAAGACGCATATAGACGATCTGATTATTATTAGTATACGAAGCGTATGGGAGCGCGCACATCCGATATGGAATTTCCAAAAAAAAAAAAATTCCACTAAACAAAGAATGTATTTATTTTAAAATAAAAACTTAGATGAAAAATGAATATATCTAAATATGTCGAGACTAGAGAGCGTCGGAACGGCGCATTCGCTGTGTCCGGGGCAACCAGCGCATTGCAGTATTATAAGGGATTGTAAAGACGTTATAAAGACGCAGAAATCGCGCTATTATGACGTGCTTGTTAGTTGCTGTGTCTGAACATGCAGATTTATGTGATTGCATTATTTTAGGACGGCTCAAACGATCAGAAACACATTCCATCCTGTGTTGCAATCACACGATCTGCGCCCTGCATTTTAATTACTTAGTGCATGACTTCAAGAAACACATCGCAAGTCAGCTCCCTGCGGCTAAGTCCCAACACAACTGTGGGTGTTGCATAACTTTTCACATGTTCCTTTTTCTGATGTCTGTTGCTGTTCACAATCACACATGTACTTGAGAGCATCGGTATGTACGTGCGTGCTAAATCTATGCTAGTTATACGACTCAGCGCTGGACTGACATGCCGGATCCAATATACAATAATTCTATTTACTGCCTGAATTGGTCAAGCGTTTCGAATTCGACTGCATATCTCATGTCAAGTTTACTATACCCGTGGAGAGTACCTACAAAAGTATCACATGAGCAGTACCGAGAAATTATTATGTTGACAAAACCTATTCACATATGAGAGTTTGTGCCGAATGTGCTCGTTGCGGTTGTGATTTACATCTACCTGCAAATTGGGAGCAACATAAAATAGGTTATCACGGCGGATTTGTTGTACGTTTCTTCTGGCACTTGACCATTTCTGTTGTTAGCCAACCATTTAGATTGGCCAACTTCCAAAAGGTTGAGGACTTTTAAGTATGTATGAAAAGCGACGAGAAAATCGTGCGGAGTCTGCACTAAATATTTATACCTTTGTAGCAATTAACAAGTCGATTTATTTTATTGAACTGCCAACGATCGCCTGGACATCTGCGACGTGCGTCTGTCGCCCACGGTTTTACTCTTGTACTTACTTTGCCACAGTAATTAAGTGTCACCACTCTGTCCAGTTGAAATGGTAATAAAAAAATGATTTGGGGAACGACCTTTTTTGGGGATTAGCATGGACGTTGTCTGTGCGTTTCCTCATCATTAATACAGCGATGATGCTGCGGTGTCGTTATATTGCGACGGGGAGACAGCCAGTCTGAAGAAAACTGTCTTAACGTGTTTCTTGAGAAGGAAGTTGGCGTGCAATCACATTTATTGAATCGATAATCTGACTGGCTGTTCAATTTGTCTTTGGTTGTTGCACAAGCGGCTGGTTGTCCTTGCTGTTTGAATACTTTTCAAATAAAGTTTATCCCGGATTATTGCACAATCTTATTCTGAAGAAATTTTGTTGATTAATTCAAAAGTTTTTCTTTTAAATTGCATGGGAATGGGAAAATAATTTAAGTTAAGTGCAAGTACTTCAATGTTTTAGTAACTATTGCCTGATGATTATTTGATTTTATGACCCTCAAATTATGGTTAAGAAGTCTCTAGACCGAAAGAATTTTAAGTGGATCTGTACTTAAAAGTCTAACAAGGGATTTTCAGAGGAACAATAGAGACCTCTAATATTTATCTTAACTCTTTTTGGTCTAACTCGTAAAACTAACTTTGTAGGCTGTAAATGCAATCGTTGCACTGAAAATTCCACATCAATTATTCAGTTGCATTGCATTGTTTCATAAAATGTCGTTGACATTGCATTTACAGCTGTTAAATTCAATTACAGATAAATTAAAAACACAAAAAATCGTTTAATTTTACGACTTCCCACACATTTTATTTAATCATCCCCTTTCCTATGAACAATAAATGCATTAAACTAATTAATTTTATTTCCCTTTGTTTTCAGAAGAGATAGTGCCATGGTTGTTTTAAATACAAATTTTAATCGACTCTAGAGGAAAAAGTGAATTAAAAATATCCAAACATTGGTTATTGAAGCAATTCAATTTTAAAACTAAAATTTATTGCATAGTATTTATATAAAAACACACAAAACCGTCAAAATGGCAAACACAGTTCTTTTGGAATCGCGATCATATCGCCCATTCAAGTCCAGCGAGGAGTATTTGTACGCGATGCGCGAGGACTTGGCGGAATGGCTCAACACACTTTACCCAGAGCTGATGATAAATGTCGACAACTTCATGGATCGCCTGGATACAGGAGTTGCACTTTGCAAGGTTTGTTTTATTGACTCTAATTATTTATTTTTTAAACGTGAAAATAAGACGCCGTTGAAAGTTCTGTTCAAAAGTTTACTTTTGATTTCAAAGAAAGAGAAAACGTTGCAAACAATTAACATTCTCAGAATCAATTTTTTTTCCACCATTAATTACAATCAGCATTCTCATCAACATGTTAACTGCTATTATACCTGCTTAATGTATGTTAATTGTCGCGAACAATTCAAAAACCAGCATTAAAAGCTAAATAACTACCGTGAATTGTGAAATTAGTCAATGCTCGTTTGCATAACAACTGAATGATCGGTTCAAGGACTATCAAACAAGTCGAGTGCAACATATTTGCTTAGCATTTCATAATCACTATAGTTTGAAAAAGAAAAAAAGTATAAATCGTTAGCAATCTTATATCTAATTAATTATTTACATCTTGAGTTTATTATTAACATAAACCGTTATACAATTTAATTTAAATCAGCAGCGATTAATCAAATAAAATATTCATGAAAAAGCGTGGCAACAAAAACATAAAACAGCAATGTTGAAAAGAGTTTTCAGACGCCACTACCGTTCCTGAATCAGTATAAATCCATGGTAGATACCGCAAAGATCCCGCCCATCGGACACGGATCATTTCTACGTAGGCCACAGCCGCATATTTATGAATTCGCTGAATTAATTAGAACGCACAACATTCTTAGCGCGCGATCTACTCACATGTCTTGAGGGGCAAATGCTCAGCAACATCAAATATGCGACATAATCCAGCCGAACGAAAGCCTCATCAAGCATGCAAGCGATCTGAAGGCGGCAAATTCCGATGCTAATTACCGACATTTTTCAAATTACACCACATCTTACATTCGCCTCTAACTAGAAGAGCAAATAACAAATTACCTGCAATCTTTACTTCATTTAAAGTACCATATCATACATATTCAGCGGATTTTAATGATGTTTTGGCTTCTCCATTCCGAAATCGTCACTCATCGCAGACACAACTTATAACTAACTACTTATGTGCCACAAGAGATGTCATGAGGTGAAGCCGACGACGATCCAAAATAGACCAGAAGCATATCAACAGCATTAATCAGGCGGCCCTTCCTAATTTGACGTGTTCATCGTTGATTCTCAACGTGTACAAGACGCATCTTAAGTCTTAACGCACAAGTCACGGCTATTATTCTTGTCTGAACTACGTGCCGCATCTTATGTGAATACTGATACTGAAGATGAAAGCGAATAGTTTATATTACTCTCACTTTCGTTGTGACTGCAGCACGTTGCACTGAGATGCACTAAAGATTTGCCACCGGTTCTTCTTGTGCATCATCTGTATGTGGGGATTTTTCGTTGTATGTAGGGAATTGTTGTCATGACGCCAAAATGAACGTAAACACACGCACGAAACGAGGATGCATGGCACATTGGCGCGATGGAACTTGGCGGCATGCGCGCGACGTCCTCAAAATAGTCCATTGGGCGCACCGATTTAAATGTGTACTCGCCGAATTCCTACGAAAGGTATGCGTCTTATTTTAAACGGCCCTAGATTGTCGGTCCCCTTCCCTGTGGCGAATCGAATCGGTAAGGAGCGTCGTTGCTATTCTTAGTTGCAATCTTTCCACAATCGCGTTGCAAAGCGAATTTGTTGACGCCGACAACGACTTTATTGCAAACTATCTATGCCGGTGACACACAGGAATTTTGATGAATCGCATGATTGCTTCTATATTTAGACGCCAAAAAGAAAGTGATTAGTTTTGTTGGCCAGAACGTGACGACCTCAATAATAACGAGCGAATTGTGGTAGGTTTCAAAGATTTGGTGGCGCTTCAATTCTGCGTTTGTTTGTGTACAGTTTCTTTCTGGCAAGTATTTTAATTACAAACTCTTCCGTCTTAATCGGTTTAGCATCTGTAGACGATTGGGGAACTCTTTCGTAACTGTAGCTGAAACAAAACGAATCCTTGAAAAACGTCTTCCACTTAGTTGCCACATCTGATTTGTGGCTTAATTACTCACGCCTCATCGAGTGAGTCTCTTCTAAAAATACAACAAAACCGAGAACCATAACTTAGTCAGACCATTTGATAGTATCAAGCGTTAATCACATTTATCCAATTTAGAAATTGCAAAACATATAAATCCTCTCTCTCTCTCTCACTATCTCTCTCATTTCGCTCTTATGGCGTTATTCATCCAGAGTTCCGGCACTGACGTTGTGCAGATCTCTTCTAAAAATAAATTTCCTCCCCATTTTAAACGCCGACAAAACATGCACTTGCATTTGAAATGCAGCTAATTGTCTGCCCTCATATGCGTGGTGTTGATCAATGCTGATTAAGTTTGCACTCAGCGCATGCGCATCTTTAATACAATGCAAACGAGGCGGGAATTTCGTTGAGAGAAATGAGACATTATCCGGAGAGACGACAAAAGTGCATTCCGTTTTAATTACTCGGCAAATGTAAATTTATGACACTTTCATGAATCAACTTGTACGGACGTTAAGAAGCTGGTGAAGACATTTTCGCTATTGTCTGTTTAATTATGACTTCAATTGAGATGTAAATTCTTCAATAAATATGCCATCATTTACTATTTCAACTTCCCGATATCTGGTATTTTGTATGGAGAGGCTAAACAATAAAGTCGTCTCAAATTATGCTTGATTAAGTAGAATGTTTGCCGACATTACATTAACTCTTGCGGCTAAATTATGGTTGTCGCCATAACTAATGCTCGCTCATTGAAGCGGAGGCCTTTCGTTGTTTTGGAAAATAGTGAGGAAGATTTTATCGCTGTTTAATTGAATTAACATGATTAAGTAGATAAACTTGTTGTGATAAAGAAGTTTATCATAAAAAACGTGAAAGTCATGGGATTAGCTATCGTAAAGTAGAGAATTATAACAAATAAAAGCGTTTGATGATTCAGAGAAAATTTTATTATTCATTTTAGA
The DNA here is from genome assembly GCA_026546915.1 of Sylvicola fuscatus. NCBI lineage: Eukaryota > Metazoa > Arthropoda > Insecta > Diptera > Anisopodidae > Sylvicola > Sylvicola fuscatus. The sequence goes on from JANSTS010009649.1 coordinate 12,028, forward strand.
TTTAGAATGAAACGTGACAAGAGTCGGGTCGTCTGTAGATTTAAATAAATATTGGTTTAGAATGTCTAAAGAATATTTGTTCGTTTATTTAATTTAATGCTCTCGGCGTCTTAAGAATTAATTTTTGTTATAAATATTTACGTTTATACAAGATCATTTTCTCGGTACATTGAAATGTTTATCATTTTGTTGCATGTTGGACTTTACACTCGCGTATAACTAATATAGAAATTCAGAAAAGTAATGAAATTATACACGAACTCCAACATAAATTATTTTATGTTTTCAATTCAACAACATACTTCTCACTTCTCTCTGTCAAAATATCGTCTTAGACATTTCACAAAAAAGAATAGAAAAGAATCGCCTTTGCATTAAATCCGCTATAGTGCACAAAGAAAATCATTAGTTCTCGCATGCAAATGAGTCCAGCTCTCGAACTGCCCTACACAGTTTGTCGTCCCCATTTCTGAGTCATAACACGCGATAAATGTTTCGACTTTGCCCAGGGTAATGCATGAAGTCGAACAAGCATAAATACACGTATGAGAGGCTTTTTTTATTTATTGCCAAACACATAACGTACATGAACTTGCAGCGTCTAGGATGAGTAGGCTGCACATTATAGGATTGAAAACATAAGTAGTGCACAAAAGAAGTTGCTTCGCGCTCGCCTGTGGGAAAATGCGCGCGCGCATTTATCAATGTTCGTTGAACTCGATCGTTTTTCATAAATCGCTTGACGGACTCTGACATCTTCAATTTATGTAATTTAAAAACTCACCCAGCTCTGCCTTATCACATCAAATGTGTTGTCGTGGAGATTTCTGCCCGCATTCAACTTATCAACTACTTGCAGCACTCGCCTCGTGTATGACTGATAAACGTTTGGTGATGTCAAGAACGAAAAAAAACTAAATCATCCACATCAAGATGCATATGTGCACGCATTCAGCCTGGCAAATTGAGGCTGAAGCGTTTGTTTTGTATAATATTGACATCCGGAGTATGTGCACAGCGATTGTAACATATGAAATAAATGGCGGGCTCGAAAACGTTTACATTCGTTTGTGCGCCTTTGGGGCAGCATAGATGTGTAAATAACATGTGTTTTATTAAATTAATAAAAGCGCATAATGTGAGAGAAAATGTGCGCGCATGTAAAACGCCTTTATGTTACAGCCAGTCAATGTTGTGTGACTGAATTGTTTACTCTTTTGTCAATGGCAATTTTTGTTGTAAACAAATTCAGCCAAAGTTCAGCATGACGAGCTTTTCAAAGGCTTTTTTAAATCGACTACCAATAAACAAATTGAGATAAATCAATAACCATTTGTCAATTTGTTTCCGCCTGTACAGCAGCAAAATAATACAATTTCAAACATAAATATAATTTGTTTGTACACCAATAACTGATAAGAGAAGGTCGCTAGCGATAAGATTGATAACGGTATTTTTTTTTTTTACAGAAATTCATATTTTTATGTGATTGCAAGAATTTTGTCCCACCTTTTTCTGGTTAAAAATATGACAACATTTGTTGATAAAACCTGATTTTCTGTTAAAATTTGTTATCTGTTTTAATTTCCCATTTCTTTGATTATCGCCAATACAAACCGGTTAAGAAGGAAGATCCTAAACGGGGATTAATATATATTTTTTAAATTAAACAAATTTTTGGCGAAAGGTTTAATAAAACAAAAATATTTGTTCAGTCGTGCAGAATAAAACAACAAAGAACCAATTTCTCTACTCTTACTTTCGCAATTATAAAATTAATTCTTTGGGCAAATTTATGTTTGAATGAAAATGTTACCCACTTGAAATGAAATGTTAAAATTTCTGTGTCACAAACAAACATTGAGCTTTTACAAAAGTCATTATAAATTCTAAAGACTATCGATTTGAATGGCTTTGCAAACGCAAACAAAAATCCACTCAAAAACCACTCAATTCAGCCAGCCGCGATGGTTTCTGCTGCCGTATGTTATCGCGGGCACATAATTGTCATGATGTATGTGCACAATGTGTAATGCTTCATCTGTTTGATTAATGCTTATGGTGATCGCTCTCGCACAGCCGTCAAGCTTTTCAGCATTTACATATATTCCACATTTATAACACAAACACATGTTTGTTGAAGTGATTTCCGACACACAATATAATGTGTACTACAATGAGTATTTAATTGAAAGGCGCGCGCGCATTCGCGCTCAATAGACGACTTTTATCCTTCCCCTTTGACGCTTCTTTATCGGCATTTAAAGACGTTTTGCTTGTAGAAAGTCAGACGACTTGAAGCTGCAGCACGCACGCCAAATTAACCGTTATTGTATGTAATTACTGTAAATGATCGAATTCAAATAATATACATCAGCGAGAAGCATGTGTGTACACACATTAGACGAATGGTACACAAGGTGCGCGCACTCGCCGAGTACCTACTGAATAAACATGCACATTTAGATTGAAAATGCGCCAACAAAAGCTCCGACAAACAAGACGCAAGCCGTTTTGTATCCTCTTATGAATTTCATACGTTAGTTTGCCGTCGTGAGTGCTGCATATGAAGAAAATCATCTTCCAGCGTTCGAAGAACCGCGCACGCACGCATTTTCTTTGCGGTGGCATATGAAATTTGATATATTTTTAACGTTTGTTCTATTTTCGTTGCAACATGATTTTCTTTCATAAAATAATTGAAAACAAAAAGTTATCATTTCTCGGGCAAGAAGCGCTTAAAAATACTTTTATGAATAGCTTTAATGGTTCTGGCAATTTGTTTCTGTGTGGATGAAGTCATTGCAAGGAATTTGATTTGATTGATCTGAGAACAAAAATATATTTAAATTAGCATCTTCAAATACCATACAAGTTTTAAGAGAGACTTATGAATTTTCTTTTTGTTTGAACTTGAACTTTTTGACAAATTTACTCTTCATTTTCAGAATATTTATTTTGCTGATATAAAAGTTTGCTAAAATACTTAAGAACAGGTATATTTGCTTGCGAGAAGAGCTACTTAATATTTTGAAGGTGGCGAATATGTTAGGCATAACGATGTGAATAAATCATCTTATGAACGATAAATAGATAAAACAATTCTCTACTTTTTCATATGTTTTTTTTTTATGTAAATAAAAAGCTTTTGATAATTAGTTAACAAGCTAAAGTTGTGTTTATTCAACGTAAGATTGTCAATTTATCTCATTTTGTAATATAAATGTTAATAATAATGATTTAAAAACAATATTTTCGCATTAAGTTTTTTTTGTTGTTAATGAAAGTCTTGAGTTGTTTTGTTCATCAAAATTGAACAACGAAAAGCAATTTATAAAGCTTTCATTTAATTAAATCGGATCACGGTGGGCGTAAGCTTTGCCATTCATCTTATTCTGTGACCAACAAAAGTTTGAATATTATTTAAGTAGCTTGGTTATAGAAATACAAAGCTCTTAATAAAGAACATAGAAATACAAAAAGAAAAGGAAAACTTCTAACAACAATTCTTTTGAAAAACTGTTGTCACATCAATCAAAAATCTTCATCGCAAGACATTCGAAATCTCTCATGTAATTAGACACTCTGCAACAGCCATTTAGTCGCCATCCATAGGTAAATGAACCACATCATCCATCAAGCGGATAGACCAGAGAGACACCAGCTCCTTTCTTGTACCCAAATTGGCAACGGAACGCGTGCAGATATTTTTTTTTACCAGAAAAGCCATTAATCTGCAGCGTATCTGCGGCGTACATCGCTGCGGTGACCCAAGCGAATTTGGCGTTCTCGCGCTTAATAATGAAAATATATATTTAAATGAATGAACGGATCAGTCAGGCATGAAACTTTCAGATGCCAACAATTTAACATGTGTGTGCACATATTATATTCAGAAATGCCGCTAATGAATAGTGTCGCCTACATGCGGATTATGATTACGAACATTTCATGCACGCAAAATACGCGAATAAATTAACCCGCTCGCGACCAACTTGTTTCATGTGCGCTTTGAATGAATTATTAAATGATAGGAGTAATTGGTTTTCATATTTTATAAGTTGTTGCACGGTGTTGGGTAATTTGTATGTGAAAATTGTGTTTCTGGAGCTTTCGCAATGAAATATCCATCTTCGAGTTAATTTAATCTAATCTCTGCAACACCCACGTAACATGGAGGACAAACCGCATCACATTTGAGTAAGAAGAATTTAATATTTCTCAAAACTGTTCAAATAAACCGACGTAATTGTGCATTGTTTTGCATTTTATTTGAATATCAGAGCACCGCTTTCGCTGTTCCAGCTCATTTCGTCAATATCATTTGCATTATCCTTTTTAAGACGTGTCGTATCAAAAGCACGAACGGAAACAGGTTAATTAAGAAGCATTCCCTCTTTTGGCCGCTCACATACACACACATTGAGTGGGATACTCAATCTTGAATTTCAAAACACGTAATGTCGTTTCTTAGGTTCACTTAACTGCCACCACAAAACGACCAAATTACAAAAATATGCAAATATCTGAGTATATAAACTCGTAGAGTCGCATACTCTATTCGCGCACAACATATGAGTGCGCCGCGCGCTAAAGTATTTCTGCGCGCCATGCCATTTACATAGCGCGAGATACCGCTTTGATTGGCACTCAAACAAAATGCAAACTTATTTCTTTGACAATCAAAAACATGCTGCTGCTGCTGCAAAAAAAAAGAACTAAAAAGAAAAATTTATAAATAAAAAAGGAACAGCGGCACATAGGAGAAAAAATACTTAAACGGACACGCTCAAAAGATTTGCTAACCTCACGTCTTCACCTTTTCATACAAGCGGAATTCCACTGAAACCAACTAAGGAACGTCACTTCTTGGGGTTCGACAAAAATTATAACGTGCAAGAATCGCGTAAAGCTTTTAGCACATTTTTTACACGATCGACGAGCCTAATGAGTGACTAAGGACTCTCCCAAATTCCATATAATTAGTCGCAGATGGCAACATCAATATTCAATACAAAACCACTCAAACCGTTCAAATTTCCCATGGGTTGGTATATGTTACATTGGCGGTGCCGCCAGGGCAATTAAAACTCCACATTTTTGCCAATAATTAATTGATACATTTTTTCATTTAATGCATGCTCCTAATTTATGATGCAAGCAGTCATTTACAGCAGCGGATTATCGAAAAAGCAGCGTTTCCTTTGGCTCGAGCTTTCAGTTAATACTCAATTGCATGTAAACGGCGAGCTTTGGTTGTTTCTCATCATTTGCAATTTTTCAGCAACCAGAAAAATGCATCGATTGTGTGTGAATATTACATTTCATTATGTCCCATGCAGTTAATTGCTGTTTATAGTGTAAAGTAACGTAATCGGAGATTTTTCAGCGCATTCATTTACTGCACTTTTACTTTTGTTTAACTGCGTCTGTTTGATGCGTTTCTACACTTTTATGCAGGATAATAATGTCACTACTAATTTGCTTGACGGGTGCTTAATTTCTTGAAGTGAGTTTATTCGACACTCAAAAAAATGAGAATTACGTAATTTATGGTTTAATTTACAATTGTTGCTAAATCAACTTGTTAATTTGACAGCAAACTTTTTGCTTATTAAAGATTTATAACTACTT
>JANSTS010009660.1:0-24579 GCA_026546915.1 Sylvicola fuscatus
CACACTCACTAGTTGGTTGGTGTGCGTGCGTACAACATGGAAATGTCATGTAGCGAGTGAAAATCCAAAAAAAAAAAGTAGAAAAAGAAAAGCAATAAAAAAAGAGCGTAGAAGAAAAATTATCGACATAAGAACAAAACAATTTCCACAAATAGAAAATTGTGTGTGAAAAATTGAGATATGAGAATTCGTGTCAGAAATGCACTTTGCCAGCGCACAGTAACTTCCGACACAGCACCACCGCACAATTCCCAATGTGTCAGCACGTTTTTGATAGCGCACAAGGTGCGTCGCAGTTGTGCCGTATATATTTAAACATTTCTTTTGGTTTCTTTTTCTTTTTTGTTGGTAAAGTCGTTCGCTACTGGTGCGGTTTAAGTGCGCTACGCGCTGCGTCTTCGTCGCGTCACATCCTTCGTGTGGAGCTGTCATAATATTTGCGTTCATCTTTTAAATGTCAATTAGAAATGCGTGAAACTGAGACAGAGAAGATACTTTTTGTTGTTGTTGTTGTTTTTTTGGTGTCATTAATTGGAAGCAACGACCGCGTTTTTATGGGCTGAGCTGCACTGCAGCATCCCACAGTGTCTCCAAGCCTCTGAATATGCGTCCAGTGTACATATGCTGAACGGCCTCGAGAAATTCAATACTACTCTGCGCCACAATTGCTCCACTATCTTTGTTTTGGAACGCAGCTTACAATTGTTTTCTTTATGACGTCAATATTTTCAGACGATTTATATTATTTTTGAAGCTCACACTGAAATTTTTAAGACTTCACACGTCCCGAAGCTATGGCAATAGATAACGGCACTTTAGCTAAACTATGCGTATAAATTCAGAATTGTGTGAGTGCTCCTAAGAGTGTTTATAATTTCAAGTTAACATGCATGGTTTTTCATATATGTATGCATATGTTATATATATATATATATGTGCTGAGAAGAAAAACAAGAAAGAAAGAGAAATCATTATTACCAAAATATTAACAAGACGTTTTTCTTCATTTGTAATTAGACAGGTGTAACAATAAGCGGCGATTTAAGAACAACAGATTCGACTAAGTGCGTGTTATTGTGTGTATGTGTGTGCGTGCAGAAAATATAGAATACAAAAAAAAAACACTTACAGCAGAAACAAGAAGAAAACATAAACAATAAGCGACAAACAAAAGAACAAGAAAGTGAACAAAAAAAAAAAACAAAAAACAAATTTAACCAAGAAAAAACACAAAACAAAACAACGACGGCCTCCACCTAACATCTTGAGAACGCAGGAGGGGGTTAAGCAGACCGCCAAAATACAGTTTTAAAGTGACCAACGAACCACTAGAAAAGTGATTGCCGTAGGAAAATCGCTGGGCGACTCGCCACACCGACCCGGGACCACCACAAGCCACCAGTATTCGGCTTATTGTGAGCTTTACTGACAAGATCACACCATCTAGTGGCTGCAACGCAATTGTCATCCGACTAGGGAGCCCAAGATAATGACTGGACGGCCACGGACGACCTCATTCGCTGAGGGGAACAAGCAGCCGCCTAATTTAGTCCTTGGCGGACTCAAAATTAGCAGTAAGTACATCCCATTGCCTTTATCTCACGTTTAATGCTTCTTCTTTTTTTTTCGTGTGCGGCGGTTGTAAAGATCCATTTACGGTATTATCGATGAATTCGGAATGTGGGTAACATTATGGCTGTTATGTGAGCACACAACAGGCCACCCTCACATGTGGAATACATACTGCATTGCCTAAAAATTGCCAGTTACAGTGGGGGCGCATGCGCCATCCGCGTATGCCGCTACTCTCTGGTGGTTTCTTTAGCGTTTCCAATTTTTTCTTGCGCTGCTGTTGTATATTATATATCTCGTGGAACACGGAAAGGATTTGCAGCTATTATAGCTTCGGGATGTGTTCAGCGGTTCGTTCTCTAATGTGGCGATTTCGGGTTGGAGCAGCTCCGCCTTTAAATGAATCACGGGCGCACCAGTTTTTTAGTTTATTGCCTGGCAAAATCATATTATAAACAATGAGCGCAATTTTCACTTTGGCGTGTTTATTTAGAACATTCCAATGCAGGTCAGAGCATCCAATCAATTTTTATGCTCATCTTTTTCCACATCTAATGCATAATTTGTGAATGAATATTTTTTGGATTGACGATTCATATGTGAATCTCAAACTATAGCGTTTGTCAATTTTCTGGTCTCCTTCATTTTGTTTTCGGGTCATTGTCAATAAAGGATCTTCTGACCATGTGTGACGTAGACCTTGGCCATGTATCAATGAATAACAAGGACAAAGCTGCCTTATCAACGTTCAAATATCATGAAATGTATGGTGATAACATGCATGTACACGATTTGATCAAATTTCATTGGTATTTTTGTGACCTGATTTTTATTCCTTTCCTAAAGATTGAATGTGAAATTTCTTTAGTTAATCCAATTTTTCTTTATTTGTTTTTCTGAAAACAATTGACCTTGACCTTACATTTCTTGACTTTGACACTTCTTAACTTCTTACAACTTAATGACACATTGACATTGTATTGTCATTAATAAGTCGTATTTACTTTAAATTAAATACTAATTAACCGAGACATTTAAAGATTGATATTTTGACCTTGAATTCAAAATTACATACCAATCCCAATCATTTGAGATTCCCCGTAATAGTTTTGGTTTTCTTTCAAAAACCTGCCTTTAAAAGTCTACATTTGACCTCAAATAAATAAATAATAATTTTGACATTGAAAAAACTGCATGTCTAAAAATCCTAACCTCAAAAATACAAATTTACGATTGTGTTAAAATGGTAACAATCGTTTTTGGAATGTCCGATCAAGAGTTCACGAAATATCAGTGTCGGTCGTCAGATAAGCCGGTCCTAAAGCCATTTCCGCACATTTAGCGACTGCCCCGATTCGTGTACAAAGTTAAGCTTACAAATTCCCAATCTAGTCCAGGGACAGTCTAGACGCAACGATATTTGCGCGGTTATCAATCACAAAGTGCGTCTAGCCGTCCGTCCGTTAAGCTGTAATTCTCGGCTACACACGAAAAAAGCCTCTAAGATCAAAATAGGTTGATTAATTGGCGAGGATGAAAGCGGGAGTAGGACGAGACTGCACTTTATTTGTTATATTATTGGCACGGCTATAAATGCAGTCAGTGACAACTTAAATTTTCATTTACTGCCAGCGTCTTTGCGAGTATTTGCAGCTTTATGCAATCTCGGTTCCGCGTCCCGTGTCATCATGACGTTGGTGTGTGTGACAACCGAGATCCTCACATTAATTCGACGTGACTCCCCTTTTGACTGTGAGCCGCGATGCAAGTCAGCGTGTATGTGCGCGCCTAGCGTGTCTGCACACAAAACAATTGACCTATATAATTCTTTTGGTTTCTTTTTTTCTACATTATTCATGTGCATTTTGAGTATGTGAATTTACTCATACGGTTTTTTTTTTCGATTTCGAGGGTTGTTAAATACTCATGAATGTGTGGCAACATTCGCATCATTTGCTTTCAATTATTTAAACAAATTTGCACTGCCATTGAGAAACGGATTAGCTGCCAAGGGATTATGACGTCACACTTCGGTTGGATGACACGCAGGCTCATTTAATCGCATGAACTAAGTGTCATCGTCCCTTTTCCGGCTGCACAGAAATGATTATTTGCACGTTGGCAAACGGCACGTAGACGTTTCTGTTTCGTTTCTTTTCTGTTGTCTTGTGCAAGTGACTCGCGCTCTTCGCGCTAATTATGTTCTGGCGAGCGTTTTAGAAGTTTCCTGTGCTGATTTTCGACACCAAGTTCAAGAATACACTCAAAATGCTCACAATAAATTATGACAAGTGGTAATCGATACGTAGAGCCAAACCCATTTTTAACTTGAAGCCTCGCGTCCCCCTCCCCTGTCTTGGCCTGGTAAAAAAGGGTGCAAATGGCGAAGTAACGTTTACCAATGGTCTGAATGTGGCTGACAATTAATTCGGAGTCAATGGGACTCACATGTTTTCAATGTTTCCTTCGTATTTATTTGAATCTTGTTAACTTTTTTGGACGGACAAGACGCAAGCAATCCATTTGGGCAATTTATTTGCATTAAGTAAACCTATCGTGTATTTTTAGACAATGTTGACCATTTTAGTTGACGTCATTTGCATTTTTTTTTTGTATGTACCGCCGTGACTTCATTGATTATTATTTTAACTTGGAAAATTCTCCAAATTATTTTTTTGCGGTTGTTTAAAGACTGTAAACAATGGTCTTTTTTAAATAAAGAATGAACATCTTATAGCCACCGAAACGAAAAATGAAATAATTAGTGTTTAGGTGATCCTAACCTCACTAATTCATTTTTTTTTTGTCGCAAAAATATTTGTGACGTCGTCGTATTGATGTTGTTTGGAAATTCCAAAATTTAATCACATTCCCTTAAAAATTATAGCAATTAAATTGTTTTGTGACGCTTTTTGGCACTTTCTTTAAATATTTTTATATGAATAATTGTTATTCACTAAAAATGCTTTTATGTGGTTTGTTAATGAGAAAGTTTTTTTTTACATTTATTTTAAGTGATATTATTCCATTCAATAATTTAATTCCTTTGCAGATAAAGATGGTTCCAAGGTGACAACTGTTGTCGCCACGCCTGGCCAGGGCTCCGATCGTGTGCAGGAGGTGTCTTACTCAGATACTAAAGTAATTGGCAATGGCAGTTTCGGTGTCGTCTATCAGGCAAAACTCTGCGACAATGGTGAATTGGTTGCAATAAAAAAGGTCCTCCAAGACAGGCGATTTAAGGTTAGTTTCTTCGTGCACACGCACGTGCGGCAGTATGTTTTGGATTTTGTTTAATCGATTGTTGTTTGTTTTTTCTTTCAACTTTCTTTTATAGAATCGCGAACTACAAATAATGAGGCGGCTGGAGCACTGTAATATCGTTAAACTCAAATACTTCTTTTATTCAAGCGGCGAAAAGGTAGGTTCGCTTTCTAAATCACTGCATAGATTTAATTTCATTTCAATAATTGTACGACTATCTTAATAATTAATATTATTTATCTTTAAATTGTATTTAAAGTCAATTTTTAATTAAGACTGAATAATAAGATGATAAAAGGATAACTTTAGCTTTTTGTGGGGTCAGCTTCTCGATAATTTTCAGTATCAATGTGCAGTTTTAAATGAGTGAAATGATTTGATGATTTGTTTTTGTGTTGAAATTATCTATAGCAACGTTTAAATGAAAATTTGTTTTCCATTGTATTTTATTACTATCTTCAACAATTAATTTTATTTGAATAAGATAATGGCGCCTTTGTTTTGGCATTTAATTGTGTTTGAGGTGGCATATTGCCATATAAAACGTTTTTACAGTCAACAAATATTTGTAATCAATATAAAACTGCTATTGACAATTTAAAAAACGCTTTGGATGCAATAAAATGCACGCAAACAACTTATCTATGCTGCAACTCCTTTACTTGAAGCATAAATTTGCCTAAAGAGAAATGTTGTCCGCACTAAATTCAGTTATTTTCGCTAATAAAGCAAATTCTATCGCAATGCGATCATCTATAAATAGTCTTTCTTGTTTATTTATTATTAAATTTTATTTTTTCTGGTGTTAAAACATAAATATGATGATGATGATGGTGATGATGTTGTGTTGTGTCGTGTCGTGTCATAACGAATTGTTTTCGGGGCCCCACTGGCGACGATTTGGGTTTCTATATAAATGAATTTATACACAAAAATAAATAAAACAAAACGAAAAAAACAATAACAGCAGGCAGACTTTCCCGTTGATGTGGGCATATTCGGTGCATTGCAGTTACAGGTAGTGCCACCACTTCTTCTCCATCACAATCCTCCAGCAGATTTGTTGTTGATTCAATGATTGGCCACTGACCTTGTGTGAGCGCATCTTTTGGGGAGGACATGCTAATTTATCGTCTCATTTAACACTTTTTTTTTTAAATAAACTTTATGACTTATTAACGAGTGACACGAGTGTCTCGGGGAGATTTTAATTAATTATTTTTTCGAGATCAATTTTTGTCAAAAAATCATAACTTACTTAAATTTGATTTATTTTATTTTCCTTACATATAATTTACGATGTATTTTGTTTTGAAATGTGACGATAAAAGTCTTCTATTTATATTTATTGAGTCCAAGCAGCTTTACATAGATCAAACATCTTTGCTGATTCAAATTCATTTCGTCTCGACTTTCCCGTTGCTATTGTCATTTGAGATTGATGTTGGCATCTAAAGAATAAGTGCATTCAACTGCAGATATCAATAACAATGGATGGCTGAAAGCTTAACTTCGCCGCTTGTCGTGTGTGTCAATCGTTCCAACAACAAACTGCAACTCTAATAGCGCTATCAAATAAAAAATAATAATAATTTTTTTAAATTCGTATTATTGCTTGGGTCATACTCGCTCATTCTCCAAGCGCTGCTCATCACTTTATATAAACACAAACTAACCGATAAATGTTGTCTATAATTAAATGCCTCAGTATTTACGAAATGAAAAGCTGTTTTCTTTTTTCGTTTCTATACAAAATTGTTTGCTTTTTCTCACATAATTCACTTGAGTGCGCTTTAATGCTTTCGCTGTTATATTGAACATGCGTTCAAGAAATTAAAAAATCAAAATGAAAGAAAAGAAATGCCTTCTTCTGGATGCCTCTCCTAATAACACGATTCATCAATGATATGTTTATCAATTGTTCAAAGTTGCCCTATATTTAGAATTTGGGTTGGTTGGCGAACAAGCGCGTTGCTCTTCTAATTAATAATGTGCTTTGATGTGTGCTAGACTTACATAATGTTACTGTTATTTAAGCCATTTTACATAGTTTGTTATGTTTTTATTTGATATCCAACAAGACGTCCAATCGATCACAACATCTTGTATGTAACCAAGAGCCGTCATTATGAAAATGTGCCACTAAAACGGATGCAGCTGCATATTTAGAATCTTTATCAATTAGTCGCCAGATTATTAACTAAGACAAAATCATAATAACTGTATAAAAATGTCGCCCAACCACCCACCACGCCACACCTACCCCCCCTCTAGTTGTATTTTTTTTCATCTAATATTTAACTATAATTTCTATCCCGTTTTTATTTCTAATGGAGGTTTGTACCGATGTGTTGCAGAAAGACGAAGTCTACTTAAACCTAGTGCTCGAATATATTCCGGAAACGGTTTACAAAGTAGCCCGTCAGTATGCCAAAAACAAGCAAACAATCCCAATCAACTTCATAAGGGTAAGTACCATTGAGATGCAGCATTTAACAAGGAAACCAAGTCTAATTTGTTTGTTTTCAGCTCTACATGTATCAATTGTTCCGCAGTTTGGCATATATCCACTCATTAGGTATCTGCCATCGCGACATTAAGCCACAGAACTTACTGTTGAATCCAGATACGGCAGTGCTTAAGCTGTGTGATTTTGGCAGTGCCAAACAACTGTTTCAGGGTGAACCCAATGTGTCGTACATCTGCTCCCGCTACTATCGAGCGCCAGAACTCATCTTTGGTGCTATCAATTATACAACAAAAATTGGTTTGTACATTTGAGGCATTCTATTCAGACAGAATATTCATTGGTTTTCTTTCAACCGTCTAGATGTTTGGAGTGCTGGCTGTGTCCTGGCCGAATTACTGCTCGGACAGCCAATATTCCCTGGAGATTCTGGCGTCGACCAGCTGGTGGAGATAATCAAAGTGCTGGGCACGCCGACACGCGAGCAGATTAGGGAAATGAATCCGAATTACACCGAATTTAAATTTCCACAGATCAAGAGCCACCCTTGGCAAAAGGTATGTACTCACTGTCTGTCCACTCCATTCAATTTGATCACCTTATTCTTACTTCTCATGCATTATATTATTTTTCCGTTAATTTATTTATTTCATATGAAACGTTGCTGATAAAACTACTTTTTAAACAAATTAATTGAACACTACCCTTGTCCTATGCGTTTCTTCGCGTCTTGATGATTGAAAATGTGACAATGTATCGCTCGTAATCTCAAGACCTCCAGTATAACGTTATTTGTCTTGTGACAATGTTGTTATGTTCAATGAATTACAGTTCGTTCGGCTTTAGTTTTCTTTAATCAGCATAGAGAAGCCTGGCCAACTGACATAAACATAACGTATAATGTAGGTGGAAATAAAATGTTATGTTGGTTATTTATGGAATGATGGGGCATTGTCATATGATATAGTTAACGTGTCCGAGACTTTGAAATGTTTTTCGATTGCGTCAATGTCTGTAATTTTCGTAACGAATGCGTCTTAGCTGAGGGATTGGAGGTAGTTTGCGACGGCGAAAGCCTATAGTTCTCCAAGCTATTTTGGGAAAATTAAATGCTAATCAACGTAATTATTGTATTTATAAATCGTCTCAATCGTTAGAATTGATTACTTCTATTATTTGCTACGACACACTGTCAGCCAAAAAAGAATTCTGGAGTCTTGCAACAAATTCTGATTTAAATGAAAATAAAGCATTTTCCCCATATGTTATATTATATAATTATTACTATGTATTAATATATTTTTTAACTGCTGTTATTCTTCACGGCCAAGAAAAAACGTGAATATATAATTCTCCCACAGCATTGCAGTGCCAAATTTTTTTAAAAATTACATGTAAACAACTTCACACGTGCCGTGTTTTTTATTTGTCCCCATTGGAATCCTAGAATTATAGTATTCATTCAAAGATAAAGTTGCGCTCAGAAAAACTCACAGGACTTCTTAGAATTGTTTCTTCGGTTTTATGGCGACTGGTCTATGAATAAATGATGCCCTCCAAACGTCTGGAGACAACATCTTCCACATTTGTCCTGTTGAATTTTAAATCGCATAAAAAATCCAACATATGTGAGTTCACCAAACGATCTGTTCGTGCATTGCAATTGCAAGTTTTCCTATGGAAAGTGGTCATGGTCATGGCAAATTCAATTCTCTCAAGTTGATACCATTACGTGATTAGGGACGCATCACTTAAGTGAACAAAAGAGTTGTTGTTTAACAAACCAAACAAAATTGATTAAAGTCGGTTGAAAACAAGTTGTTGATTAAACAAAAGTCGTTATTTAATCAATGCGTGCGCTACAAAGTGTCTGAATATAGATTCAAATGTAAAGAATGCTGCGACATATGTACAATAATTGCCAGCAAAATGAGATAGGCCTCATCTAGTCGGGTGTCACATTATCATTGCGGAATCATTGTGTAAATTCCGACAGCTCAATATCTAGTGTTTGTCGTTTTGTTTTTTGCACTGAACTTGCATTCAATGTCTGTTTTTGTTGCATCCAGGCGATTGTTCTCTCAAATGCAGGTCCATTATTGCAACTAACATATTGTTAATTGTTCTGTGGCTCTTTTTGTGCAGCACAATTTATGTACAGTGGATAAAAGAAATCACAGCGAAAGCCAAACAAAACGTGAGTTGCGTCGCTTTTCACCAAATAACATGCGTTTCACACATGTGGTTCATCATACTCGATAGATGTTATTTCAATTGAATCGCCAAAAATATTGTCGACACATTCTGTATTTCCAGTTGCTATTGGAACGCATGTCCTATCCCAAATGCACTACCACTCACCAGAAGTTACGCGTAAGAATATTAATTGTTGGTTTGAATTACAAATAAAAACAAAACACCTGATCATCGGAGTGACCATTCTCATCAACTGCTGTTTATCAATTCGTTGAATAATTTTTTTTTTTTTAATTTTTTTTTTTGAAAAAATAATTTAAAACCAATAAATGAGTTATTAATTGGCAGCTGGGGTATTCACATAAAAGCACAACACATTTGGTTAACTCCTTCACGCGAGGAGAGTTTGTCGTCGGCGCGGCAGACGTTGCTATGTTCCCATTTTTGTCAGTCTTTTGTCGACTTTACTTAGTTTTTTTATTTTATTTTTCTAATCGTGTTGAGTTTATCTAATGTCTTTGTTTATACTTTCATTTGCATTATGATAACGGACATACACCAATTAAAACAGCTGTATGTCTCAAGACTAACCGACTTACAGAGATTTTAAGAATCGTGTTTGTTATGAGTTTTTTTTTATTTCTTTTTTAATTGTACGTTGGTGCTGTTAGCTTTTACAACCCTTTTACTGTTTTCTTCATTTAAATTGTGTTGATTATTAGGTCTGATCCTTCTTAAACTTTGTCCTATTGGATCATCGACGTTTCTATAAATATGAACCTTGCACCGAAATGTGCAAATAGTTTTCTATACGTATTTAAATATTTTATGAATTTAAACGAGCCAAACAAACAAAGTGAAGCAGCTGACACGCACAGATAATGAGAGACGGCGCAACATGCATTCTGAATTCAGTATACATTCTCAGAATGCGTCATTGAGTCGATTTCTGGCACAGGACTGATCTAAATGTCGATTATATTTTCGGGGGAGACGACGAAAATGCACGTCACGTTTTCATGTGTTTATTTCCGACCAAGTCATGACACATTCGGTGCGACACTTGCACTGCAAATCGGCTGATTCCTTGAGGTTGTATAAAAGTCGCACTGCACTTGGCTATTCAGTAATTTACTTTGACCTTCAGGGCATTAGTTGTTCCAATTTTATGTTGAAATAAATTGTTAATAAATTGGGTTACAAATTAACCATTAAAAATGTTTGATGCAGAGCTACATTTCTTAGCATATTTATATAGAAAATTTAATTATCTTATGTTTTTATGTTTTTACATGACAAATATTGCAATGGGTTAAAATACACCCATAAATTTATGAAATTTCATCCTCCTAAAGGATTGGGGTAAAATTGAACGAAGGTTAATGTTTTTGATGATTCCTATTGTTTTTTAAAGAATGTCTGCCATTCAAAAAAAGTCTGCCGTCTCCTTTATAAACTTTTCATTATGATTAAAAGATGTTATTGTCGTAAAGAATGAACAAAATTGTTGATGCATTTGCCATTGAAACTGAAAAAAATGACTCCAAGGACAAACAGAAACAAGCAGAAGCAAATCCAAACTAACAAAGCGAGCACAGAACTTCAGTTCAATTAACGAGAGTGCCTTTATCATTCACCAATATCCTAATCTGTGATCGTTTCGTTTCAAGTTTTGTGTTATTTGGTTTGAAGGTTGTTTTTAAATTTTCCGGTTGGTTCAGTTGTTGTTATTTTGAGTCTTCAATTTTCGCTTTAATTTTCCACCTTCCCCCACACACACCGAATCCCGCAAAACGAATCAAATGCACCAATTATCCACAGATCACTTACTAATCTTAATATTTTTCTTATTCGGCTCTGTTTCGCCTTTGCCGAAAATGCAGGTGTTCCGCGCACGCACTCCAGCCGAGGCAATCGCACTGGTGTCCAAGCTGCTTGAGTACACACCGAGCGCCCGGATAACGCCACTGCAAGCGTGCGCTCATCCATTCTTCAATGAGCTGCGCGAGTGCAATCAGCGACTGCCCAACGGTCGAGATCTGCCACCACTGTTCAACTTCACAGAACACGAGCTACAAATTCAGCCCAGTCTGAATGCCAGCCTGGTGCCACGCAATCCACAGCCCACACAACAGCAGCCACAACAGCCGCCGCAACAGCAACAACAACAACAACAACAGCAGCAACAGCAACCACAACAGCAGCAGCAACAAATGATCGACACCACCGCCACCAGCACAGCGAGTGGGCCCCAGTCGTCTGGTTCGACCGGCGCCGGCAGCGGTAGCAATGGCGGCAACGGCGGCAATGCTGGAGGAACCGCCAGCGGTGGCGGCGGCACGCCATCAGCAACCGCATCAGCCAGTGGTCAATAAAACAAACATATTTTCTAATGTTTACAAAATAACAACCATTTGTTGCTTTTTATTCTGCGGAATTTGAAAGTGTTTTTTTATGTTTTTTTCTTCCAACTCTTTTCCTCCTCTCTGTCTGTGTCCACTACATCCAATGAACGCAAATGTAACGCACCACACCTGTTAACACACACCGCTGCCTGCACCGCGATACACACGACACACAACGCCCGATCTCTGCTGGGGGGGTTGTGCAACATCATTCAATGTATCCATATTGTCCTGGATGCAAATCCGCACAATCCGTTGAATCCGTGCGCGTGTGTGTGACTTTAATGTGTGTGTCTGCTGTATGTGTGTGTGTGTGCGCACATTTTTTGAACCATTGAAACCACCACCGCAGGCGTCACAAGCAGTGGCGGCAATGGCAATGGCGACGGCGCCAATGCGACAGTCGGCACGGATTTGGCGTCGATGACTTCAATTCAATCATCGTCGTCGTCAGGCGGTGCTTCCTCGTTACAGTCGGCGGCCGTCGCGGCGACAACAACAACGTCAATGGGTTAGCCAAATGGACGAGACGGTTGAGGGCGATTTGAATTAACACACTCCTTAACGCAGATATAAAAAGTTTAAAGTAAATTGAAAACAAAACAAGCAGTAACTATTTCTATTTAGAACATTAATAATATATATTAAACAAACAAACAACAAAAAAAAAAATGAGAAAAAAATGAAATGAAACAAAACTAAAAACTATTATTAGCTGACTAAGTAAATTGAAGAATGTTAAATTATCAGATATTAAATTGTTCTCTTTGATTTGCTGAATTCCCCATATAAGTAAAGAAAAAACTATAAAAAACCATGGTTAAACAGAATATAGAAGAACCTGCAAAACGATTTATATTACGTATATTTAAGACACGAAAACGCATTAGACGCATGTATGTGGGTTCTATTTCGTTGCATAACACATTGAGTAGTTGCAACTTAACGCGTGACAATTGTAATTACCTTGGTTCTCAATGTTCTCAATGTAATCAAAATTTAAAAAAAAACCTGTTTAATCTTAAAAATTAATTAATTATAGTGTAATTGTGGGCAAGCGGATATTGATGATGAAACACATACAAGTAATGTGCAAAATGGACGATTTTAATTTGTATTTTGAACGAATTAAGACATCTTTTTGCAACAAAACGAATTATTTTAAAGAAACACATTGAACTATTATCTAATTTAAATCTTTTTTTGTGGAAATTTGTTTTCTATCCTGTTTTTATCACACGAAAATTGCTTTGCTTGTTTAATGAAAACTCGTTTGTTCAGTTTAAATGTTTTTAATTAAAATATTAATTGTAAAGTTGTAGTAATGTGAAGCATGTTTTGCATATGTTTTTTATTATTTATTATCATTTGTCAGTAAAATTCGTTGACCGAATTAAAATATGTACGAATTTTATCATTTTTAACATATTAACTACCTAGTCTGCAAAGAAATCTTTCATAAATTTGTGGACCAAAAGAATTTTTACATTTCTTTGTTTTTTAATTAAATGACACATTTCTAAAACACAAAACTAAGAACTCTTCATACTGGGTAGTAGTCAAGTGACATTATTTGAACTTCTAATTACGCCTCGGGATAGTATTTTTTAATATTGTGATAAATATAAAAAATTGTAATTTATAATTTTTAGTGCATCAGAACTTAAGACACCCGTCATTTTAAAACGTCTTGAGGGTGTTTCTCAAAAAATAAAATAAAAACAATTTTCTGTCAATTACACTATTTAATTTATAAAATGTGACCTCTTTTCGCATGAATTCAGTAAACTTAGGTCTATGTGACTTAAATGCAATAGCTGGTGGTGATAAGAATTAAGTAAGAAAACAGAATTCCATAGCTAAAACAATTTCTATAAGATAGATACACAGAACACAATTGCTTTATTTTATCAGAAGAAGATTTAATCAAATTTTTAATTATTAATTACAACGTATAACATATTATTGCCAATCATTGTGGTAACACATCCATGAGTTAAACGAAACATTTAAGAGGATTACAGAAACACAGATGAAAACCCGTTATTGTGATGGAGGATTTATTTTTATTCATAGTTGCATCCGTTATATTTTTAACTTATAGAAACAAATTTTACTTTTTAAATGTATTTTATTAAATTTAAATATTATGTATTTAAAAGAAAGAAGTAAATTGAAAGTAAAAAAAGATGAAAAAAAAAAACAAACAAAAAATATTTCTAATACTTGTACAGTTTTTGTTTATTAATTATTAATTTTTATGTATTGATAAAATATAAATAAAAGTGTTAAAAACCAATATAATTTAAAAGCAAACAAATTAGCGATAACGAATGAATAATAAGAAATTGTTTTTTTCTCTCTCGTTTAAGTTAACGTCTTACAAACAAAACAAAAACAAAATTTGGGTAAAAAAATATTTCGGGGATTTTTTTTTTCGTTAATTTTAAAAATCAAACAAGGTGAATAAATGGGCGTCGTAAACACATACTGGTTGCATGAATACACAGGATGATGTATGTTAGTATAAATTTGAGGAAACTATTTTTCATCATTTTTAAATAAATAAAATAATTATAATGATAAAACAAAAATCTACAAAAAAAATATTAATAAATAAAATGCAATTCTCGTTTAGTTAAATGCCAATAAAAATTCCTAAAAATCTGAAACTGTTATTGAAGTTTATTCGTACGTGAAATTAACAAATTGAAATATACAGGTTGCCGTAAAAACTTGATTTTTTTTTGTTGCAGGAAATTTAAAATTTTTAACACAGAAAAAGCCGAGCATAAAAAATGTAACTTGTTGCCCAAAAATTAAGATAAAAACGTTCAAAATCAACTCTAATTTTCTTGTTGTCGTAAGCTAACAGACAGTCAGTTTTGGTGACAATTACGTTCCCCTTCTGTCTTCTTCACTGAATTAACTGTATGTATTTAGATACGATCATAGTGGCTACATTTCCTAATACTAAAATATTTACTACGATTTGCTTAATTCAATCGTGCGACTTCCACTAAGAGAATATCTTTAAACTTTTTTTTTTGTTCGTGTAAATAGACGAGAGGAATATATTTAATCAAAATAAAAAAGTCCTATATCAATGATCTCACATGACAAAACATCACAGTTTATTTGTATAGACGATTAGCCGATTGCATAAATCAAATTGTAACAATTCTAAGTGCAATTTAGAAACTGGAAATGGAGAATCGAACGAAAAAAAAAACTTTATATTAAACAAAAATTGAAGATTAATTATATAAATAACATTTTTGCAATATCATGAATAGGACTTGTAATTTTTAACAAGAACATATTTATCATATATTAGATGAGTATAATGTTTAAATAAATACTTATAAAAACACAAACAAATATATATTGAAAATAGGCAAAATATAGATATTGAAATAACAAATTAAATAAAAGTAATAAATAATGACAAACACCAAAATGTATAAAAACTTCTAAACAAAAATCAAATCACCAAATTTCATCACTCACATAAGAAATCGCTTTAGGGGGAGCAATCAACATACAACATATTTATGAATACAAATTTTTAGTTCACAAACGACACATAATCATTTTCAAATGTGAAACACGTCCTGCTCTGCGGCTGCTGTTCAATTGAAAAGCAGCACAGGAGCAGACGTCACCCTGTGGCTCTGTTTTAAGTCTATGACTCGCCTCGTTATTAAATACCTACATATTTTCAGTATTAAGCAGCATTGTATATAAACGAGTAACAATTAAATATGTACAGGAATTTATGAGCCGAAGAAAAAAGGATCACCCAAGAGAACGACAGTTGAATCCGCAACTGTTTTTCGCTAAACCGATAATACGGAATATTGTCTTAAAGTTTTTAATCTGGGATTGTTTTTAATGTTGTTAAGATTTGAATGTAGAGTATAAGATTTGCTTACAAAAATCCTCATGTAACGGTAGTGTTTCACGTTTGAACATCACACGTCAATCATTCGCTTCAACATGATTTCACGAATGTAAATCGTTTTTATCAAAATCAATTTTTTTAATTGCTCTCATACATTAAAAACGTATATAAGGTAATCATTTTTTTGCAACAAAAACAAACAATGGAAAATCACGCTAAAATATCTCTTTTGTAGAAATAGTTCTAAGACATTATAACATAAATGAAATGTAACAAATTAAATAAAACGTGCTTTTATCTATTAAATAAAAATGCGACAAAAGTTCTTGGGTAAGTGCCACCAAAAAGGTTGTCCAATGATGAAGCAACAGAATTTGTTATGATTTAACAAAAAAAAAAGAAACAAATTTAAAATAAAATTATTACAATTTTTAAAAAACAAAAAACAATGAAAATAGGGGAAAAATGAACAAACATTTAGAAATTCAATCTTCCCGATTAAAATATCAAATTGACCTTGAGTTTCAGTGAAATGTAAGGTCTCTCGTGACTTCCTTTGGCTACTGAAAATGGATGAATTTTTGGTGAAACTTCAGTACATAGACCGAATGCCTTAAAGAATGATTTATGCTCAGAACAATGATCATCATCTTCAGTTGGAATGTGTATTGAAACCTAGCCAATAATCGACCATAATTTAACTGTAGCCAACATAACCGTCAATGATATAGGCCATATTCGTTTTTTATGTAAAAACAACTAAACTAGTACTTGCTTATGATACGTCGAAATATATATAATATAGTTTTTTTGTTTGTTTCATATAACGGTGTTGTTTAACAAATTAACAATTAAGGACATAAACAGTTATAAATGGTGTCAAGCGTAAACATTTTTGTATGTAAATTGAATATAAAGATAGTAGATGACTTTGTAAAAATTGTAACAATTAATAATTTAGTTCAGACTATTCCGTTTAAACTAAGAAGCGTATATGCCGTTATCTGTTTGAGGCCCTCTGTCAAGGACCTGATCTAGTGCTTATATCTTGAATTCAGACGTTTACAACTTAAGATATAAAGAAAAAAATCCAAAAAAAAAAGAGTAAATACAAATTTAAAAACAAATATATATAATCCATTTTGGACCCAATTTTGGACTTGTGCACTTGAATAATGTTAAACATTTTTTGTAATATTCCAGGTATAACAATTGTTCTAATTCTTAAAACCCAAAAGTAATTAATAAACGTAATACAAAAAACTTTCACGGTAAATAGTGCAAAAACAAATCGTAACAACAGAATAAAGATTTAAACAAATATTTAAAAATGCAAATAATATTTCTTAGACACACTTTCTGTGTATAACAGCACTAACAAAATGTTATTAACTATTATTATTATATTATTATTATTATTATTATTGTATTAATTAAATAACTCAGATAGACATATACCGTTAAGTAATTTAATTAGAAGAAAAACAAAAAACCAGAATTGATTTGTACGCAAATACAGCAAAACAACAAAAATAAAGAGCAACAAGAACACTATGAAAATAATGATAGAAAGAGGGCAAAAATGTTAATTAACAGGATAACAAACGGACAACATTTAAATAAAATTAAAAAAATACAAAGAAATGAATTATATTTGGAAATGGATGTAAATATAAAAAAAAGGAAAATGAAAATCGCATGGAACTCTATTTGGATAACAATTTATTATTGAAAAAGAATTAATTAGCTATAAATAAATGAACAGAAAATCATTGATAAATTGTATTGTTTTATTGACACATTTATGAATTCAGAATTACTACTTTAAGATCGTTGATGAAGAATATAATTTAATAAACATTTTTAATCAATAATATTGAAGCCGCTTGAATGAAAATCGCCAGAATATATGCAATTTGTTTTTACATGAGCTTTCGGACTTTAAGCTTAAAAGGGTGGTTAACGAAAATACTTCGGTGCATTTTGTCTTTTTGTATTTTCGTCTTTTTGTTTTTTTTCCCAAAATCAATCTTGTTTTTAAGGGCTGTTTATTGTTATATTAAATATTCGTATATAACTATTTACAACCAAATTTACCACTTACTTTGAAACCCAAAACGAACTCGATTCCAGTATGCACCTGGCCAATACTTCAATTCAATGTCACCGTGTCAACAAATCTAAATTCAGGTGTAAAAACCGACTGATTACGAGTACCTTTTTTATTTTAATTTAAATTACCTCACTAACGTATATTTAATTTTGATTGAAATCCACTTTAGCCAGTTATTATTCAAATTTCAAATATAACTTGATTAGTAGATGTAAATCAACTTCGTGTCAAACCTGTCAAGGTCACAATAGTTTCTTAGAAAAAAAGCTTTCTCCCACAGTTAAAAAAAACAATTTAACTATATCGTTTCATATACTTTTCTGCTTTATTATAATGAATAGAGTTATAATTTTTTTTAATGTATATAAGATGTTTATAAATATAAAAAAAAATGCACAGCGAAATGTTTCATTGATTTGTTCAGTATTCAATCTGAGGATAAATGTGTACACGAAATTTAGCAAAAAAACATTTGAAACAGGCATAAATGAAAAAAAAAAAAATTTGTGCGCCCATGAACAAATATTTACATGAAATAATACTTGGTACACGATTCTTTTTGAATTTGTTCGCACTCTCTACAAAGTACACCTATCCAGCTTCCCACAACTCCTTTGTTAACACTAAGACGCGACCAGAGCCACACTGTTTAGCTCTTGGCGGCGGCTGGAGCAGCTGTGGTCGAGGCATCAGCGTTTACTTCTGGATATTCCAGTTTGACGCCATCCTCGCACGTGAATGCTGGACAGCAGAAGGGGAAGGCAGCTGTTTTGTTGGTCTTCTCAGTGTCCAACTTGCACTTGTCGTTGGCCAATGGCAATGGGCCGCAATCCTCGACCAATTCAAGCAAACTGCAAAAATTACAAAAAAAATAAAAATACATATAAAACCTTTGAATCGTTTGTGTCCTTATAAGATTCTTACCGTGGTGGCTTGTCTTCTGAGACGACGCATGTTGAACGGCCACAGAATGGAGTCAACTCCCATGACTTGCCGGGCTCAACGGTGGCGCAGCGGGTGGAGGCGAAGCACATTCCGGGGAAGTCTGCAAAGAACAAATAAAATCAGATATTGATCATCAACTGTATTGATAGATGTGACTGCAGACAAAAAAAAATGATGACGCAATCGTGAAGATATCCTTATGGGTGTAATAAAGAAAATCTGTAGACACATAAAAGTGCCATGAAAAATGTCGTAGATGAAAACTTTCTGTGGCTGATAACGAGTCTTTCGAGACAATAAAACTGCATTGGATTCCCCAAGGGTTTAAGTGCCATGAAAACAATGACTTAAAGCCAAATATAAAGTTTTGAAAAGCCTCAATGAAGGATTAATCGAAGGATTATCTTCTCAACAGAACCAAAAATGCCTCAATATCGACAGAGAAAATTACAAAAACCCAAGCAACTGGCCTACATAACTATGCTGAGCTAAAATTTCATTTAAAACCATATTTTACGGCAGCTGCATTAATAACGTGACTTTAACACGCGGTGGACGCATTTAAATGCAACTGGATTAACTGTATTGCTGCAATATTGGTGTCTCCACCGTCCAGCAACCTAAATGGACGCTGGCAGCATAAAATGGAATTGAATAAAAAAGCTCGCAAGTCACAGCGAACAAATTGAAAACGCGCGCTGCTCGTACGTGTAACGGCTCGCTGGCGTACATTACTATCCCAATTATGTAATTTATATTTGCTTAACTATGTAATCAGATAAACATACGACAACTGCGTAGAGTAGTGACTTGAATGGGTCACTTTAAATTGTGTCTAGTAAACAGAAAACGTGTTTGTTTTGGGGCTGTTATGTCGAGAATTAGCATGGCAACTTCCAGCTTCCAGATGCGAGAAGTGGCGACAAAGCTGGCCTGTGGCGACTTAAACTACCAAATTAGCGGCTCACAATTGAATATGTGTGAAATCTATAACATTGAAGAGTCTGTTGCGTGGGACGTCCGCGGCACATTACAGCCATTGTGAACGTGTAATGCAGCGAAATGTGGTTGGCCTCCAAAAGCATACATTTCGAAATGATTAATTAGTGCCTCGGTGGAAAACTGGCTGTCACACATGAGAACCACTTCAGTGGGGAAGTCTTCTGGCAATCGCAAACCGCGGACCGTACAGACGAGTGGTTTTCTTGTGCAAAACAAAAGACCGGACAGACACAATGGCGTATGATCGCATGGTGTGAGTCGTTTTGAAGCGTCGACATTGCAGCTGCTCACCGGAAGATCGTCAATGAAATGATGTTCAGCGGCCGTTACTAATTTATTTACTAAATTAACTAACAGAGAGTGACGTGTGTCCATACAGTGGAATTGATATGAATCTGTTGACCTCACTTCTTGTAAGTGCAAAATAGCCACAAAAGTCCATCACAAATTCGAGCTTCGGCTAATTGCCAGCCGTACGTCCTGTCGCCATTGTCTCAGCCGCCTGGCTGGGTGTGGATTCCGCTTAACTATGCATCAATAATCGGTCATTACTGACCAACCAACGCACTTGATTCAATTGTTACAGGCAACATTGAATTATGCATTAAGCTGTAGGCAGCACCAAACAGCTGGAAGAGCTTTTTACTTGTATTATTCAATGCTAAATAGCATGAACATACCCGCAAGGCTTTTAAGAGTGAAAGGCATGCGCAGCGAGTGCGCGCAGTGCTTTGTCTCGAAAGTTCTTTGGGAGATCCAGTTTTTTCTTTTTTCAATCAATTTTATTTTTCTCATGTCGTTTTTTTTTTGCGGCTAGCAGAGGCTTTTGAAAATCATCGCTTTTTGATTTTAATGGATTACTGAAGCCGCTGGCGTTTCTCGAAGCCATAATACATATGACAAAAAGTGAAATTTGCGTTATTGTTCAACAAAACAGACAATACTCCAGCCAAAGCAGGAAATTGCATAAAGATATTAATGTATGCAAGTAATGTGACTTCTTTGTGATGCGGCGACTCCTTTCGTTTTTGTACACACTTATTTTTATGGACTTTTAGCGAATTTAATTTGTATTTAATTAATTACAATTCAATTAAACGCTTTAAACAGTTTACTTTCAATAAACAATTTGAACTCAAAATGAACTCAATTGAAAATGTCACTTTTATTGAAACTTGAGAAAATGTGGATTTCTATACTTAAACTTATTGTGGCTAAGGCGTATAATTACAAATGCGTTCTGCAAATTGTCCATTAAAATATGCAACAAAGCACAATCTTAAACTGCAATCTTGCTGTAAAAGCTTGCACTGGCTATATATGCGCCTTCCACTCAATGTAGGTCGTTTACGGCTCAGTAGTTTTCCAGTTAAAACGATCTCAAGACAATGTAAACTGCAGATGATCTTGCTGCATTTATTGCAATTTAAATTTACGTAATGACTTCCAATCATTTGCATAAAATTTTCACGCAATTATGAACACTCATTTGAGTGAAACTTAAAGTACTCACTTAAATCGAGTGGTTTTGAAGCTTTTTTCACCATTTTGTGTATTTTGTGTTAAATCAAAAATTACCTCGGAGCACATCAGCTGGAATCAATCGCTTGTAGATTTTGATACCATCCTCGACGCCCTCCTTCTTTTCGTCCTCAGCACCGTGGATGTACACAAACAGCACGGCAACAGTAACGGCAACTAGGAATCCTTTCATTGTAACTGAGCTTTTAAATCACACTTTGTTTTTTTCAAATGAAACTAGTATTGCGTTATTGCGGTTATTTCCCCCCAATAAAAACTAATATTTACAATAAAAATTTGCGAAAATTTAAACAATAAAAAACGCACAAGATCGCGATCGTTTCTCACTGATTTGTTATTGTAAAAAAAACTTTTTTATCAAAAAAAAAAAATTGACTTCGACGACGGCGCGGTTTGCTGACGTACCCGAGTGAAAGTATGCGCTGGATTGAATTCGAAATTGAAATCAACGCCGG
This sequence comes from Sylvicola fuscatus, assembly GCA_026546915.1. NCBI lineage: Eukaryota > Metazoa > Arthropoda > Insecta > Diptera > Anisopodidae > Sylvicola > Sylvicola fuscatus. The sequence goes on from JANSTS010009660.1 coordinate 21,866, forward strand.
TATTTATAGTAGGGAAAGGAGATTCTATGGAATTATAAAAAAGAGCAAAAATATGAATAAAACAACAAACGAGAAAGAGAGAAACCCAAACGCAAACAGACAAACATAGCCTGAAATGAACACCGCGATTCAAGCCCAGAGCCATTGGCAGTCGCGGGCGCATAGGGTTGCGTGGAAGTGGCCAAAATTCGGGTCTTGGTTCGGCGGCTTTTTGGGGCTCGCGTGGATGCAACAACTTTGTAATAATAAATAATTATTTTCTAATTTTGGCCTTATTATTTGTCTTTTCCAGTTATTTGAATTGCACATATTTTTGGCGGCAATTTTAAAAGCTTTTCTGCCATTTATAGAAAATACAAAATTTACGAGCTTCATTTTGGTGTATGATTTTTATTTACAAATTTAGATTTTTTCGTAATCTCAAAGTTTTATCATTTATTTTCGAATCAGAGTAAATGTGTAAAAATATTTTTGAAAACTGTTGCTCATGTTTACCGAAATTAGTCTGATTTAATTTTATGGCGATAAAACTACTTTTTCGATGTTTTTTTTGTTTAAAAAATCAAATAAAGTACATTCAAATATTATAGAATAATAGCATATTTTTTGAATGAAATAAATAAAACAACTCAAAAAATAGTTAGGTAAATTTAAAAAACAAATCATCACCCTGTGTCGCTTGTAAATAAAATTCATTAACGCGCTTTATGTATTGGCTTGATTGTTTCGGTTTGTCCCCACCATTCTGCAAAGCAAGAACATACTAAATTCTCGAAGCCTCAGCCAAGTCATCAAGCGATTTAATATTCATATTCTAAAGTCCCACAGAGCACCAAAAATTCTTGAGCATCAAGCGCGTCGTTAATTTGCGATTCAATGCGCAGCCAAAAAGCGCCGAAAGCGAAAAAAAAAGTCGCCGCTAATGATCAGTTATGCCGAAATCGGTTGGCTAACAGCTAATTGATAACGACAATATTGACCAATAGTACAATTCATCTTAGTCATTCATTACAGTTACGGTGTATTATTCCATCCACGTCTCAGCCAAAGCGTGTCCCTCCCAATTGGCGAAGGCGTTTGCAATGAATTTTCGCGAAGAAGCATTGCAAGCAGCCAAACGAATGAGTCATTCACTCATGCGCGTTTCAGCTTCCATCTGCAGAAAGTTTGAGCTTTGTTTTTGTAATTGGTTTTTGTTTCATCTGTTGAATAAATATTCACATTTATATGTAAATGGTGTTTATGATACATAACTAATGTTTATGCCGTAAAATATGCTCGCCGTTTTTTGTTCGTCAGTATTTGTGCGAGATTTCCGATTGCATTGCGGCGGGCATTCGCGCAGCCTTCAAGCTGCTGATGAATTATGTGGCCGCAATTCAAGGTCTCCGGCTTTATTTGTATTTTGTATGCATGCAAGAATGAGTTTTCGGGCCAATGGGCTGTCTTAATTGCCGCATTTGCGATTCATTCGCCGCTGCTGTGCATGCAAGGATGAATTCTGAATGAGGCGTAATATCAGCGTTAGTTGGGCCGTTTTTTTTTAGGTTTTAGCAAATAAATTTTGCGCACACCTTCCGCGAATTCGGTAATAATTGGCGTCTTGCACAAAAGCTCATCATTTTGCATGCATCTGTGGGCTTGTTCGCATTTACTCAGCCTTTTGCAACCAGCCAGTCTGCGGGGAGATACCCACTTGGTGAGCTGCGTAGTTATGCAATGTTTGCTGCGAATCGTGAGGAAACAATGGAGCGTTCCCGACTTCTGAGAATCTTTTTCGTCTCGTTACTTCATTACCTTTGAATTATCGCTTTTCTGGGAAAGCTTCGGTGTGGGTAAACGCGTGACCGGACCATTTGTTTACAACAAGCGTCGCAATGTTGTCGTCATTGTTATGGCAAGTCTTAACTAATTTGATTTGGAGGTTTGCAATAATATAATCGTTAAATAAGGGCATGATGGTTTTTAAAGGTTTGTTTAAAAATCAAAAAAAAAAATGTTTTGTAGTTGTGATAGTCAAACTTTGCAACCAACTTTCACTTTCATCGACATTGCACGTCACCTTCAGCTGTTCATAAATCGAAATAGGAAATGAAAGTTCTTGTTCTCTGGACGAAAATCGGGAACTTGAAGCTGTTTAAAATCTTGTGCGGAAGACCATTAACCATAGCCAACCAATTGAGGGCAGGCAGTCCATAAAGTGTCTCAAGTATAAGGAAAACATTTAGCGAAACCAGTTGTAATTGTTTAATGCCAATAAAATTGTATTCTGAATTTCATTTATTGAGTTCGCGCCCACCTTGGAGACGATTGATGTTTCAGCGGAAGAGGTGGGGCGCTAAGGATGTGGTATAAAGACGACTCAAGTATTGTGTACATAAAACTTGCTTTTTTAATCGTTCATAATATGCATGATTATATGTTTGACATACGAATTCGGCGAAGGTCGAACTGCAGTTTTGTTAAAATGCACCATGTCAACAACTAAACGTTAATGCATGTGACGTGGCTGTTGTTTCTTATGCTTTTCTCAGTGGATTTAGCTTTTATTAGGCCGCCATGTTACTTGCAAGTTTTGTCAAGTATGGCAATTGTTTTTAATTCCTTTGTGGTTGTTTAATTTTAGTGAATCAGTCGGAGAAAAATTGTCAACAGACAAATGACTCTGTTTACAATTTTTTTCCGACTGTTTCCACTAATTCTGAATATTTCTT
>JANSTS010009660.1:24679-52255 GCA_026546915.1 Sylvicola fuscatus
TTCAGCCCATTCAGCCCATCGATCCAAAGTGTGCTTAACTGTATGATAGTTATGCATGTGCACGCTCCCATACAACTTATAACTAACTCTATAATTAATTGCTTTCGTGAATGCAAATACACAAGATAGATGCTATAATTCATAATGGGTAAGAAATTCAGTGACATATGGCACTGTTAGATAATCTAATATCTTCATTGAGCAATCTGCTTGTGTGCACTGCCGTAAATTACACGGCCCGTCGCATATAAGGCAGAACCAGTAAACACACTCGCGCGGTATGGAAAGTACACGGCTGGCGCGTATATGGCCGGGGAAAAAAAAATCTGCATGGAAAGTTAACTGCGCTGAAGTAGTCTGCATGGCGTCATGCTACGGTGAAGGATCATAACAAACAGTCGTCATCGCAAAAAGCCAAAATACTGTGCGACTGGAGTGGAGGAGATTCAGTTCCATTGTACCAACTTTCGCAATCACCTGAGCCGCCTAACATGTTCGCTGTTCAGTTCACGGTACTGCACAGCGATCGCGTTTGGAGAGATTCGGTGCCTTATCATGTGGTCATCTATGTTGTGGTATAGCTAATAATGGCAATTGCAGTGACAGTTTAATGATAGAGAAAACCATGAAATCAGTTCACAAAAAGCTCTCTTTTCGGTAATAATACTCTTTATTTATGTTAGACCTTATTTTTAAAACTAACAATTAATTTCAAATCTTCTTTTTATTTTGATTATATGAAATAATACAACATCTCGCTTTTCACAATTATATATATATATCACTACGAGTACAATTTTCCATGATTTACCATTTATATATATTTTATGTATTAAACATAAATTGTTATTTTTTTAAATTTCTATATATTTTCATTTATTTGACGTGTTTCCTTCTCGCAGTGCTTTATTATCAGGTTTTTGTTTTTTTTTTGCTTCATAACATTATTTTTGTATTCCAATATAGGATCCGTTATAATTGAGTTTTTATTGCGAAAAAGGAAGCCCAAGTTTTGTTTCAAGCAATTTGGAAGAACTTTTGAATTCGGCCGAGCTTTCAAGGCTCCAGCACTTATTATCACTATGCGAAATCAGCGACTCTTGTTTTCTACACAATTTGAACTCTACGCTATTTTCTCTGCCTTTACATTGACATCACAAATTTTCGTTATGTTTTATTCGTTAAATGTATTGTGTCTGATTAATGCTTCATCTTGGCGAAGGTTTATTGCATCAAATCATAAATAATAAACAGCATAAAATCCGTGCTACATAAACGAACGCTACCATTATCTTTGTCCATGATCAGCCAGTAACATTAATTTTTAGACGCCATAATGACGGTTTTAGTTTATTATCGTCATTGTTGCAAAGCGATTTTTATTTTGTTTAAACGTGACACAAAATTATTTTTTGTCATATAATGAATATATATATATTTAGTTTAGAAAGCATATTAATGTTTGATTTGTGTTTTTTGAAATGTTGAAAGACAAACAACATGAGCGGCAGACAGAAATTACGTTATTTAATTATGCTAATGTGGATTACAATTGCTGGAAGCTTTGTCCGTGAAAACGCCACAATTTATGCAATCTGCACAACATTCACCTGATCAAAAGCGTCTTTGTATGCGTGGGCGCGGGAAAAACTTGTGAATTTTCACACAGTTTAAATGAAACCTGTTTCACGTATAATTAATTGTATTAAACTGCTTTTGAATTAGGTAAAAAAAAAAGCTTTTTCGCTATAAATTTTGAAAAAAAAAAGGTTTTGCAATAAAAATTTAGAAAAGTAAAATAATTTAAAAGACTAACAGTAATTTTATTGGTAAACAAATAACAAATACCAATTCAAAGTTTAAATTTTTTTTTAGAGGGAATTTGTAATTTAAACTGTAGATATTAAATTTTTTTAAACTTTAACACAATTTTTTCTAGCAACAATTTTATTAGAAATGCATTTAAAATTAAGCTAATTTTAGCAACTGATTTTTTTTAGCATTAAAATGTTTAGGGATTCCTAAAATTGTCTGCTTGATGACATTTGAATTTCAATCAACACATTTTAAATATAGAATGGGGCTTTGAAAATTGGTAGTAATTTTAATATTAATTCAAATGGATTTTTATCAAATTCATTCATATAATATAACAAGGTGTTTAATTTTTTTTTTGTGATTTTTATTTATAATATTATGTATTTGTTTTGTATTAAGGCCATTGTCAATTTTATCGTGTTCAATAAATTTACATAATTACAATAATAATCAAACAACTCGGAATTGTGAAACTTTTTTTTTGTTAAAGGTATTTAATTTGTCTGTAGCATTTTCATAAAGTTTATGAAAAAAAAACTGCACCAAATAACAAAATGCAGAATTTTTAGATATATAGAAATGTGTAAACGCAAAGGCGCCATCAATGAATTCAAACGTTTATATTTTTAGTGCTTTACACACGAGTAATTAAATGTAAAATAGATAGAGAACTTTCATTCATTAAATGACTATATGCATAAATAATTAATTGCTAATTTGAATGAATCAACTCAATGCAGGTAATTTATATAAAATTGTAATGAGGGACAGACGAGAAGTATATAATTTGATAGTATTAAATGTAATTAAATGTGTGACTAGTTATGTAGTTTTTAATGCGAAGATGCTTTAGTTAGGACAGATTGATCACTTGTCGCTAGATTTATTTTATGTACATAATGGCATTGTCTTTTGCTGACGCATTTTTACATAGGATGTTGTGTTAAACTCTTTCTTAAAATATAAACTCGTTTACTAAATATAATGACACGCTGATGATGTGATTGACTAGCTGTTACTTGCTATCCTATTTAAATATGATACCATGAGTTTAGTCTTTGAGTTCAGCAACAACTTTAACGGTTTCGTCAATTTTTATCACTTTCTAGAATATTTTGATTGTGATTAATCCAAAGGAATCATTTTTGTGCAACGAAATACGCTTGAGATCCTAGAAGGTTGACCAAAAGAATTATTCACACGAAAAAATGTACGAAAAACCTAGACTTTGAAATTCTATCGATTTATGGTCTAATTATTTTTAAATCCTGAAGTGTTAATTCAAGAATCGAAGTTTACTCAAATCCAATTCAAAAGGAATTCAGATTGAAAACCTACCAATTAATGTGACAAAAATTTGACGGATTACATTTTCTGGAAAATGTTCTATTGAAAAGAAATATCAAAAAAGAAACTTAAAATTGAACTCTAATCACTCTAACATCGTTTTATTAGAATAAACTGCTAATTCATTTAATTAATTAATTGTTTTATATACAAATTTTTTTAACTGCATCCTGTTGTTTAATTGTTCCACCTCTATAACTTGTAAGTCTTGACAGTAAATGTTACTCATAATATATTCTATTAAATTTAAAAAAATCTACTCATAATGTTTATGAATATATTGAGAAATAAAAAATGATATTTGTTTTGTAACAAAATTTGATGGCTAAATGGATTGAAACCCAATTTAATTGAATGTCTTGTAAATGCTTAAAGTTTCTCCATTTAAATTTATATGTAATAAATATTTTTTAAATCTAAATATATAAAGAAATCATTCAGTAAATCCAGTAGATGACGAACCGACTGTACACATCCCAGCCGAATAACATTATTAATTTGAATGAAGTGAAGGATTGATGATGTCGCCTCTTTGACTTTAGTATGGGAACTGGTACTTTTTTCTGCTATACAAACCGTCGAGTCCATCTTTAGTTTTTTGCATATGCGGGGGAAAGCGTGAAACAGAAAAAAAATCAATTTTTTTTTAGGTAAAACCACAGTTTTTAACTTTTTTCATATATTTAGTGATGAATAAAACAAAAGCCAATCGCATTTACTGCGTAACTTTTTGCATTTGGAAATGCACCAGATCGTGCAAAACAATCAGAGCACTTCAATTATTGTTGAATTGACACAAAGTTGTTGATTGTGCGCGATTTTAGATGCACAATTGATTAGAAAAGCGGCACATTGTTGCAGTTGGGTAAAATTGCACTGGATCACAACATCGCCATTGTTAATCCAATTGGGGTGATGCCGTTTTTCTCGGCATTTTATTGACGCGCTTTACGAGCTTTTTGTGACTCTGTTTTTTTGCAAATGAAATGTTTAACAACTGCGAATTACATATTTAAAACATCTCCGTGTGAAATTGTAGAGGAGAAGGTGGCAGAAATGACATCAACAATCGTGTTGTGTTTTGTAAAATGATTCATAACATTTAAGTGCCCTCAGTGCTGAGTTAATTAACGAAAAAAAACTAATTTAATTTTAATTTAAAAAAGTGCTAAAAGCTATGTAATTTTCTGGTCGAAAAATGACAGATTATTAGAATTTGAAATATATTAAAACCCTTTCTAAAAGTTTCTAAGTCTTACCTTTAAAACAAAGTTCTAAAGGCAAGAACATAAAAAAGCAAAATATATGGCAAAAATGGGTACTAAAAGTGAGTTTCAACTAATTTTCAAGGTCATCTACGTCACCAAATCCAAATATCCATAGTTCATACCGTTATAGTGTTCGTACGACGTCGGCGATCGCTGATGTTGTTGGTGAAACATTGCGAATCGAGGTGTTGGAGGGTCCGAGTCAGCGCGAGTCTGCAGTGTGCAGTCTTTTATATAGATTTCGAGAATACAGGTACAATTATTGTAATTTATCAATTCCACGGAAAGTTCATTGTTAAAGCTCCAACAGTTCTTATCAGTATCAAACAAATAGTGGGACAGGTACATGTATTGTATATGTATTTTGGGGTCAATCAATTTAAGTTTAGTGTGACTGTTGTTGTGTTTTTAGCAGTTTACGGTGTCCTTGGAAGACGCTTTATTACAAAAGTGATAAGCTACATGATTTTAATGCAATTAATGACAAGGATATACAAAGCTTCAACTATTCGCAGCATAATAAACTATTAAGGTAATTTATGCAAAGTATAAAAGCTTCTTAGCACTTACCTGGTCATGGTGAATTTTTTTTAATACGCAATTTTAATAGCTTAACTAATTATTATTACAACTTTAATAGACATGCAGTTTGACATAACGGTAAAAATTCCAAACATATTCATAAATTTAAAAGTAATTAAATTAAACATTATGTGCTGGAAATTTATTAACTCCTTGATCAATTTTTAACAAGCAGACAATATTTTGTTTTTTTTGTTGAAAGTTGAATTAATTGAAAATTGCTGAAACCTCGAAGTTGGCGGATGCAAAACGAAATAACTAATAATCTAATTTTAGACATTATTAAAATCAAAATTAATTAAGATTGCGAAAGACTTAGACGAACCAATTCACTTTATAAATGTATTCATTCAAATAAAAGACAAACGAAAATTCCATTAAGCTGCCCACCGCCCACGACTAATTCAGTCAAACCGTATAATTAATATACAAATTCATATTTATTTATTAGCATAATAACAATATAACGTTAATTTGATTTCTTCATAAAGTCTTACGTGAGCAATATTATGCATACAGTAATTAATATGTAACTTATCAATTATCACAAATATGGAAGTGAAAGCCCGCCAAAAATACATCAAGTTTTGCAATTAAATGAAATATTATTATGTTAAACAAATTTTAAACTGTAGATTTTTTCACAAATGCTTAAATGACTTATGTTTTATATAATTAATAAATATTAAATATAAAATAACAAAATGACACTATGAATTAAAATCTAAAAGACAGCCAATTGTAAACATTCTAGTCAGCTTGTTAGCATACTAATGAAACAAATAAAAATAAAAGTTTAAAACAAAATTTATTCAATTTCAAAAGAATACAAATTATCTCCAACATTCAAATACAAATAATACAGAGCTGCCACAACATTGAAACTTAACTAAAAATACCGATTTGTATCGCATTTTGAAAAGCTTCATGTTTTATTAAATTTTAAATTGCCAAAGTTTAACAATAGCTTTTCGATTCTCTGTGTTGATTTCTCAACTGCATTTTGTTGACAAAACTTAAATAACTAAATTCTGAGAGATTGCTTAGAGCTTCTTATCGGTTTTTAAATCCAATTTATCAATAACAATGAAATGTTTCTAATTAAAAACAAATCTTGGTCGGCAAGGCGTTATAATATTTTTTAAGTCAATAATGTTTTAAATTAAAAAATGCAGCAAAGGTATGGTTAATCCTTCATAGCCTTTAGATAACTATAAAGATCCACATAAATGCGGCGACTCAAATAAAACATTTTTTATTTTGCCGCATTGATGTGGTTTGACCGATTAAAAAGTTATGAATTCAAGATAAATATTGAAATAAGGGATGCGATTGAAAATGAACAACTAAACTATGAGGATCACTTTAAGGGCACAAATTTTCCGAAAAACACTTGAAGCAAAAATACGCTATTTCTAGGTTAACATTTAACAAAATAAATGTCGTCTGTTTTGCAAATTCTAAAAACTCTCTAAAGGCTAATAAAGCGAATCTCTAAAATGCTCCTTGCCCGTCCTTTTCAAATAATTAATTTCAAAATTGAGGTTGAAATAATTGAACACCCAAAATGCAAATGAAAACGTTTCAGAATTGGACGGTCGAGGACATTTCTATACAATTACTCGATGGAAAAGCTTTCACAAATGAACAGATTTATGAACCAAGGGAGCAACAAAACGTTTTAATTATTGAATATTGAAAGAAAAGAATAAGTGTGTGTGTGTACAACTTAATAAGGAGCCATATTTGGAAAACGGACTCGAGATCTACCTCTATGCATGGCGTTGGTGTACGGAGTGAGTGGAGGCGGCGCACCAAATATATTTGATTTATGTCGGCCATGCTCCTCGGCAACACGCACCGTCAGTGGCTGATTTCCACCCTCTGGTATCACATTATTGAGCGCGGAAATTGCTTCTTGTGCCTCTTCCCGTTTGTTAAATCTATTTTAAAGGATAAATCGTTTGTTAGTGAATTTATGGTCGGTCCATTAACTGGGAATGGCAAGTAAACGCGACAACATACCGAACGAATGCGACGCCTCTCGGCTTTCCCGTAATCTTATCGCGCAATATATTCTTTTGCACAATCGTGCCGTATTTGCCGAAGATAATATCCAGCTGATCCTCTGTGATTGTCCGAGGTAAATTTGTCACGTACAAATTTGTGTCTCGCAGTTCCTCTCCTTGCGGCCGTGCGAATGAAACCTTAAATACAGTCAAACAGTTAATATTTGTGCACGCAAGAGTTTATTGGCGATTAACATTTACCTTGAGACGTTTGTTTCGCACTGTGACACCGTTAAGGCATTTGATGGCACGTAGGGCTGAGTCTTCCGTCACAAAATTGATGAAAGCATAGCCATAACTATAGCCAGTCTGAAATGAGCCATGGACATTCTTCATGTGTCAATGGAACCAGAATGAAAATGAATATTTGGATTTTCTATATGCGATTTGTAGACAGAATTTTTGTTGACAGAATTTTACCCTAACTCCTAATCATATTTTTAATTGAATTACCCACCCCCACAAAAAAAAACTGAATAGATTTAATTTACCTAAGTATACAGTGTCAAGTCCCAGTGCAAATAACTGTCTAAAAATGATATTGAGATGAAAATTGACAACAGACAGGAAGACATCATCAACTGCAGCGGAAATCAAATTCATAGATTCAACGTCATCAGCCACATGGAAAATGAGACGACTGTTGTACATCTCCGTTAATTCACGTCTTTAGCGAGGCAACGTGTGTGCCCATTTAACGTTAATGAGGTCGAAAGGTCATGGCCGCTGCACGGCAATGAACGCCACACAAAAATGCAAAAGGATTTGACCCAAATGTAAAAGCTATGCCGTTTATGTGCGGACCATGGATATATGTTTTATTGTAAAGCGAATTGGAGAAAGCATTTGCCCATACCCTTGCCACATATTTCAAAGCATCCGAATGCTCTCTCTTTTGGCCGCCATTTCAATGTGAAACGAGAACAACAGCCACCCCTCCAGTGATACAATGAAACAGCACATGTAAGGCAAACGAAATGAGGCCTGAATTACTGTCGGACTGGCTGTCTGCCAAACACACAAAACTTTATGTACGAATGTAGAAAAGCTCGCACATACAGACGCTCTGACGCGACGCGTCCTTTCTGCATTCATCTTGTACAGTTGTCGTGCTGTAACCGCAGCGCGAATTGTCATTTTGATCCTTGCGTACATTAAATGCTGTACAACTGTTAGTAAAACGCGACAGAACAAAAAACTGTGTTTCCCATCCCCTAAAGAGCGCGCTGAGCTGTCAAATTTGTTGTCATCTTCTACACACATGGAGTGGTGATATAAATCCATTGCGCGTGACGTCGCTCTACCGAAGTGATTCTTCTACATAGTAGCAAGATGATGTCGTAAGTGGCGGTGCCCTTTGTGAGTGTGCGGGGAAATTTAGTGGCGCCCATTTGTCTGGCGCCAAACCTGAATTATTGTTTCGAACGCAAGATGCTCGACAAGCGGCCCCAGTGCGAGCTTTTGTGTTGGACAATCATTGCCTAACGACTACTAAACTTTCTTTCTTTTTTTTGTTCGTGCTAACGACTCTTAACTATGTGAAGTCAAATTTTGACTAGTCCCTTTGTTTTCCTCCAAATTACCCACGAAATTACCTTCCAAGGAAGTCTACAATTTTCTTCTCATTATGTACGTGGCGAACATGGTAAACGCTTCAAAATGGTGGGGAAATGGGCAATGTGACAATGTTGGTTTTTGTGCGTCCAAATTACCTTGTAATCCCTCATAATGCGACACGTTTCAATGGGTCCCATTGGCTGAAACAGCGCATACAACTCACGATCAGTCATATCTTGCGGCAGATAGTTGATGATAAGATTTGTTCCACAGTTACCGGCGCTCGTTAGTGAACTGGTGCTGGACGATGACATGTGACCGAGGTGGCCACCGCCACCGCCCAGCCCGCCCATCATCGACGAGCTGTTCGGCGGTAAATCATACATCCGGCGTGCTGTCGGATACGATGTCGTAAAATCAGTGTCCTGGTATGCGTAGCGTGACTACAAATTGCAAGCAATTTGATCTTGGAAATATTTCATTTGGCAAACAATAATGTAAGGAGGACGAGAATTTCGGCTTTTGATTGTTTACATATATTAATTCTTACAACTGTCGCACATTCGTTCAATGTTAGTTAGAAATAGAAAATATTCATTCACGCGCTTTATTCAAACTCAACATGCAATTTAGCGACAGAAATCGCGAGTCGTTTTTTATGTAAGACGTTAATCATGTAAATAATTATTTACTTCAGCAATTAATCCATTTTTTGTTTTTTTGACTCACAATGTCTGTTTTTACAGTTCAAATCACACAACATCATCCATTCACTCCACTAAAAATCCAATAAACTTAAAAACGCGGTCTTAAAAATGCTACTTAAGTACTAAAATGGCGATAAAACCATTTTTCAATTAACAATTTCAAATTCTTGGTTGTTAATTTATCATATTGATTGGAATTAACAATCAAGAACGTACCATTCCAGACGGCAGCGAGTGCGACATCCCCCACATCCGGCCACCACTGCAAATTGAATGAAAGTTTCGGTAAAATATATGCAAAACGCCAATTTTCATAAAATAAAATTCTATTCTCAAGCTTTAAGTCAAGATCATCTTAAGTAGATTAACCTTATTTGTCGTTTAATTCTAAAGCTTTCAACTTTGTAGAAAAGTGGTAATTGTAACTGTAAGCTGGTGCAAAGGTGTTTTACAGTAAGTAATGATTTTGCAAAAAAGTCAATGACTAATTATTGTTCTCCTTGAAGAAGCCTGAAAACGGCTCCCAAAGTCGTCTATGCAAAGATCTTGAAACTTTCAACAACAATTTTTACTCAAAAATCGCTTTGAACAAGAGATTTAAATTAACTTAATTGACCTTAAATTGAAATTGATCATCACAACATGTTTAAACATAATTTTAAAAAAATGTTCATAAAAATTATTTGACATTAAAAACAATAACATCAAAGTTCAAGGTATTAAACTAGAAAAGCATGTTTTTTTTTGACAATTTGTCGATAATGGTAATTACGGTCAAATTCGTGTTGGAATTTATAGCATAAAAGGAAGCATAAATAGTAGGTTCATTAAGATTAAAATGCCTAGATTAGAAAATATTTTCGTTGTTCTATATTAATATTTGAGACTAAAACAAAGAAGCAACAATTCCGGGCGGAATCCCACAGGAAAGGTGGTGCAATGGCGTTTTATCCGCGCCAAAGAGTGTCCTTCAATATTTCAGTAAGATTACCACGGCTCTTTACACCAAATACATAGAGATAAACGCCGAAATTGCATGCAGCATTATTATTATTTATAAGCGAATTTATCTGCAATGTTTTAACCACCATTTACCACATAAAAAACTATGAATATGATGGAAAATCGCATTGCGGGACTCAGAACTGTTCGTGTTACGTTTGGTTGACTAATCTTTGTCGTTTAATTTATGGATTGTAAAAACTTTATTATATTCCAGTGCATTTACGACTTGTGAAACAAAGTTAAACTGTACATGAGCGGGGACTTTTCCATAGAAATCCTTTAGCAACGATAAGCCGGATTAAATGCAAAATAATCAAGCATGTCAAGCAATTATGTTGTTCTTAAAGTGCAAAAATTTATTGTTGGATGTACAAAAATAGCAACACCACTCAATGGAACGCCATTCCAACAATATCAGCCAAATGGATTTTAAAATCGAAAGCTGCTGGCGATAGGGGGAGTTGGAGTTGGAGGAGTTGGAGAGCGCACTAATTTATTGATTTTATTTGGCGCGCTAGGTAAAACATAAAAAGCTCAGGAGCGTAAATTGATACATTTATGGGGTTAGTTGTTTCCTCTCCCCTCTCCCTGCGAATCAATTAAGTAAACCAGCCATTGTTGACATGTGAGGCCAGCCCTCCAACAAGAATTTGGCCACATTCGTGTGTGGGTGGGAGGGGGACAATCGTTACAAAGAATTTAGAAGTTACCTCGACCTATTAAATGGAGCGTAGCCATTCATTTTGTTGTACATAATAGTTTTGCTGCGACTCGGTTAGTATCCCTCACTGGTCACCTCCACCGCCGCCACTAGAGTTTGCACCTTGCCGCACGCACAACGGATCAATCAGATCTCGATAGTTTGGGGTAAGCAGCGCGTTTCAGCCACCATCAGTGTCGTTCACTGGCTCTGGCAAATCCCCACGTTGCTTTTTCAGCGAGTTTCTTCCAACACAATTTAACCGCACACAATTCAATCACTTATCACACAATGCGAAGTAAATCCTGGCTTCTATTGATATTTAACAACAAATTAACACTGGAAGTTCATCCTCATCTCTTCAAATTCGCTCCAACGCGTTTGTGTCACAATTTTTTCTTATGTATTTCTTGTTTCTTCTCAGTCTAGTTTACTGCATATTTATGTTCCATCTGTCAAATGGTATCGACGAATTCCGCCTACACGTATGCAAAAACTATGCTGCACCATTAAAATGACAAATTCACGTTGCCTCTATTACAACATAATGCACGCAATTTCCTTTGCTCTTTTTTTTTTGCCTACAACCACGATGGAACGCACTTTCTTTTATAATTTGATTATTGGACACCTTATTTTGTTTACTCAGGCAAAAATTCGCGAATGTTGACGTCGCTATTCTCGTGGCGATAATTTGCCGGTCAGACTACGATTTTTGTTTTAGATGTATCGACAAGTTTTTGTGGAGATTTTCATTTATTTAAGTAGTTTCTTTTTGACAAGACGCTTTGACTGAACGGTAATTTGATCGAATGCGAGGCGCTTCAGTAAACTCACGATTTGCAAATTTATAACAAACTAAGCTTTGTGCAGGAGAAATTGTGGTCGCGCTTTCAGCAGAATATTTTGTCGTGAGTTGATGTACCCATGTGGGAAAATCATGCGCAAAGGATGATGACGATTTTCGGAGTGATTGTATAACAGTTTTAGATGTGGTGAAATTTTTTGGCACATAATTTTGACTTATCGTCACTGATCCTTAAGAAATCATTATTTATTGCAACGATAGTTTTAAAACAATACTTTCAAGGTCCTGCTAGAATTCTAGAATTATTTGGATTTTGTATTGGACATAAAGTTTATACGCCGAATATATAATCCTATGAGAAACTAAAAAAATCTTATTGTAAATTAACTCACCTCAGAGTGATAATTTAAAAACAACTCAATATCCTGAACAGAAAACTATAGTATGTATATGCATTTATTCTAATTACATATTAATTTCAACAACAACAACAGTCCACTAATCCCAACGATAAACCTTTCCAGGAGTTGGTAGTTTAGCTCCTTTTGATCTAAACACAAAAAAGTCATATAAAAAATAAGACTTACAGAAATGAATTTGAAAAAACAAACCCTTCGCCAATCAACACTTTCGTTAGGTTCATTGGTGGCTGAATCTCGCGACGTCCATCACGATTGACATAGTAATTTGCAGACAGCCTGAAACACAAAAACATTATCAGAAGTTTGCTTTAATTATTTCTATGAAAAGTACTTGTGGGCTGGTCCCTCCGGCAAATTTGGTGGAGGTTGGGTTCTGTCAGCTACTCCATCTTCAAATCGCAGGGCAAGTGTGTGCTCCCGCTGAAACAATAAACACAATTATGTAACATCTCACCGCACAATTTCTACAAGCTTTTTAACACTTACGCCTAAAAGGAAGGCTCGGATGCTTTGCAAAAAGGGTCCGATGTCTCGTCGAGCTACTCCTGCCATATCAAGATTTCCAAATAGTTCTTGGTTTAAAAGCAATGAATCCTTGGAAATTTGGGATCCAAAATTCAGATGCTGACAGCAATGAAAATAATTAGAAATATATATTTTTAGAATGGTGTGTCAATATTTGGTTGCGTACTGTGCCATTGAAACTGCTAGAATGTCGTAGTTTTATATAAATTGTTGAGAAGCAATGCCATTCCGAGGGTAGCCGCCGGATTTCGATCCGTCAACCTTTCTTTTCGTTTACGTACGCGAAGTAGTGAGCATCGGTCTGCAAAATGACGTGAGTACCAAATTTTAAATTCCTCAAATATTTAAATCATCCGTAATTATTTCTGAAAATAGTTTTTATAACTATCAAGATTAAATGTTTTCTAATCGATTACGGAGAATAGTTTTTCAAAAAAGTTATGCATCTTCAAACCATTCACGATTGTTGTACATAACCTAACATCGTGGTGAGGAAAAAGTTGCGAAATTACCTTTTTGAATTAAGTTACAATGTTCAAAACTTCTTTTATTTGTGCAAGTAATGCAATTCGCACAATTAATTCCCTTACAAACAGCAAAATTGTGGCATGTAGTGCGAAAAACTGATATTTATTTTCTTTTTACAGATCAAAGGTATCTCGTGATACCCTTTACGAGTCGGTGAATGCCGTTCTCGAGGGTTCCCTCAAGAAGAAGCGTGGTTTCCTGGAAACAGTGGAATTGCAAATTGGATTGAAGAACTACGATCCCCAGAAGGACAAGCGTTTCTCCGGCACTGTCAAGTATGTTTTTACCTGACTTTTGTACAATTACATTGTGAATGGCACCAGTCTAGAAGGCGCCATTTAATTGTGATTGTTTAAAATGATTCAGGAAGCCAAATCTGGCGGACCCGCACTCAAGGTCTTAAAACAATTGAGCAGATGAATTGATTGCCAGTTGCTTCAAATTAACCACAAACTTTTTGTTTGATTTGAACAATTGCCAATCGCATCGAAATCCAAATCATTTTCTTTATTCCCGACTGTCAATTTGGGATGGTGGTGAGTGCTTTCGGATACGATGCGTTGCTTTTGTGAAAAGAACCTCTATAAAACGTGTCATGAGTACTAATGTTGTGACTTTTAAATTTACAGATTGAAGAACATCCCCCGCCCAAAAATGCAAGTTTGCATTCTCGGCGATCAGCAGCATTGTGACGAGGCTAAGGCCAACAATGTTCCATTCATGGATGCTGAGGCTTTGAAGAAGCTGAACAAGAACAAGAAGTTGGTCAAGAACTTGGCTAAGAAATACGACGCCTTCTTGGCATCGGAATCTTTAATCAAGCAGATTCCACGTCTGTTGGGTCCCGGTTTGAACAAGGCTGGTAAATTCCCTGGTTTGTTGTCTCACCAAGAGTCTATGACCGCCAAGATCGATGAAGTCAAGGCCACCATCAAGTTCCAGATGAAGAAGGTCTTGTGCTTGTCCGTCGCCGTCGGACACGTCAGCATGAACGAGGATGAGCTGGTGCAAAACATTCATTTGTCCATCAACTTCTTGGTTTCTCTGTTGAAGAAACATTGGCAGAACGTTCGCTCGTTGCACATCAAGTCGACCATGGGTGCTCCACAACGTCTGTACTAAGAGATGCGTTTTTTAACACAATAAAAGACTAAAAAATTATATTTATTTTTTTATTAAAAACTCTTGGAATGAAAACACATTTTTAGTGAGAAAGAAAAAATTATATCCACGGCTGCATACCGTAGTAGCTTATGCCAAGGATAGCTGGGTCGGTGGATAAATCTAAAAGACATTGGACTTGTTCTTCAATTGTAAGCCCGTCACGGGCTAGACGCGATCGAATGTTTTGATTTGGCATTCCAGCTAACAGAACCTGAACTTTACCTAACGTGAATGGATGTTTGGCAATCATGCTACTCTGAAGCTCTTCGTTTATCAAGAATTTGGGATTCCATCCATCTAGTTTTCTATTAAAAATTGCAAGTCGTTGTTTTGCAATCCAAATTAATCCTTCTGTATGTTTCTTATTTGCTTCCAGAAGCCAATCAATGGTGGGGTCTTCTATGAATGTCCTCAGACAAGCTGTTAGTAGTTTCTTGTGCTTTTTGAAGCAGCGTAATGCATTAGTCATGCCTTTTGTGATCAATCCAGTTGTTCCCAGTGGAGTTAATGCATTCACGAATTGCGGTGTTAATCGGAACGGTATCAAATCGGGGATAATCTGATTGGTAACGGAAGCTCCAAACGCATACCCAAAGTCGATACCTTTAAAAATAAAATTGGTATTATAAAAATGTTTCATTGATATTGACATGCTTGATACTTACCAATAAGCTGTCCAGTTCTTTTATTCAAAAGAATATTTCCCAAATTGCGGTCACCAATTCCCAGAATCCAGTGGGACAAATTCATGGTTGCTAAACTAGCAGCAAAATTATTACGCAGGACAAAGAAACTCTCTGGGGATGAACTCAAATCCACAATTGCGCTTCGCAATAAATCTTCGGGTAGTCCGTATTGTAACTCCCTAAAATTCGTGATAATCTAAAATTAAAAGGATTCATTAGTTTCGATTAGCATATTTAGGATAAAATATGAAAATACCCGCTCTCTGGTACACGTGGTCACGATGCTACTAAAGAGGGTGAAATTATTGATGGCATGACCTTCGCCAGCGGCAGCTTTCTCCATGAATTTGTAATAGTTACTAGACAATTGCAGCAAGACATCATCCCCACTTAATTCATCATCGTGATGTATCTTGTTCAACTTGTCACGTACGACATCATGAATTGGCACTGTATCGTGCACCCAACTCAATAGTCCTGATGTTGGTGTTATCGGTATTACGAAGTAAGTGTTGATAGAAAACTCCTGACCTTTGTCCTTACAGTCATGAAGCAACTGCTTGGACATGAGCTCTAACAGCTGCTGAATTCGTTGATCCTGGCGCAAATCGTCGCCAGTTTTGATTAAGAACGGATAGCTCTTTCCATCGTTGCCGTTAATTGTCATCTTGATCGGCTTTCGAAGAGTCTCAAAGATGGTTAAATGATTGTTGAATCCAATAATTTTCACGTGATTTCGGACGTTTGGACGTTCATCTTTTAAATACTGACCAGGCAGTTCGATGTAATACTCCTCACCGCACCATTTATAATTAGCCAGCCATGGACTGAAATGGTTCAGCTCTTTTTTGGGAATTTTAGAAATGTCAAACGTTTTCATAATATTTTCCAATTCATGGATACACTCTGTACGAAATTTGTCAGAAATGACAGCAGTTTCACGAATTTTCCGTTCCATCTCTTTTAGTGGAACTTTGAACTGCTCAAACACATCAAAGACGCGTCCTCTTCTGTTTGGGTTATCAATAAAATCTATAAACTGTTTGAATTTTACTACGAATTGATCAGAAGTGGTTGATTTGCTTGTTAAAATTGTTATCAAGTTATCGAGGAAATTCCTGGGCACACACAAAGTAGAGATCTGACTAATGAAGGAGCTCACAACTGGATTTCTTAGTTTACTGATAATACTGGATACTTGCAACCGATCATTTAAGTCAGGGCAAAACGCTTTAAATTGTCCATACGACAACAGGAAGTCGTAGACCAACGCAAATGGGTATGCCTGAGCTATTTGCAGAAGTATTCCATCTACAAAGCATGCTTGCTTAAAATCGAATGCCGACATTAGCTGTGGAATCCATTTTAGGAACATCCAACGTGGAACTTCTGAAATCTGTCAATCAAAAAATAATACAATTAATGATACAATTAATTTAATATGTTTAAGCAATTTACCAATGCAGTGAATTCTTGTTGAAGCTCGGAATCTTTAAGCAACATTGGAAGCTGCAATAGACAGGGGAACATTTGACGCGCCTCCCATGAATTATTCAGCATTCCACTAAATATTGATTGGATAATTGTTAATTCCATCTCGGAAGTGGCTGAGATTTTTTCGGTTCCCATATACTCATAAATAAATTGACCTAGCCGGAAGTAGGCTTCACCCAGCACATCAGGTGCGAGGGTGTTAAATTCTGCAGCCGATTTCAGGCAATCCTTGACATGGTTGAACAAGCATTCACTTATATTGTCTGAAAACAAGATAAGATGTTAAAAAATTGGAACTAAAAAGAAGTTCTGGATTAATTGTTTACCATTTTGCTCGCAGCTGGGAACGAGTGGCTTTAATTTCACCATGAAATATCCATTCACTTCGGGCATCATTTTTATTAACTCTTCGCCAATTGCACCGATTTCATGAAGCGCTATCAATTGAAAATCTCTATTTGTTATTGAATTGCGATCATGTAATAGTCCATTTATGTTCTCCCAGGTCTCCAGTAGACCATTCAGCTTGGAATCACCATTCTTCTTAGACGCCTTTAAGCGTTGATGTTTTAAATGTCGAATGTCCCAATTTAACTGCTCATTAGCGGATAGAGCATATTCACTCTTTGTTTTTATTATGGAGCCAGCCAGGGAAAGATTGTTCTGATTCAGAGCTGAGTCTACAACGTTAAGGTTTAACTGTATAATCGACTTATCCAAAGTTTTCAATTCAGGATGGCCAATAAAAAGACGTCCACATTTAGCCGATAGAAGTTGTCTAATGCATTTCCTGCCAGCCAATAATTCCCATGAAGTAATTGCATCTGAATTGGTGGGTAAAGAATTCATCCACCGTTTGCCGAGCACAACAAGATCATTGAGCTTTACATCCTCAGCCATCAAAAAGTCCACATAGTTGCTCACTTCTGCCACTCGATGAATCCTTGTCAGCTTATCGGCCCGAAGTTTTTCCACAAAAACATTTAGGTGGCTCCACTCAATTAGAGAGCAAGAGAAGTAGCGTTCAGCGTGCACTCGGGCCACCTTCAACTTCTCCAAATTTGCGACGTACATCATTATGAGCACTTCACCGCATTTTAGTTGCAGATATTCGGATTTTTCTTTATCCCCAAGCCAAGATTGTAATGTATTAAGGAACACTGGCGAATTTGAATCAGTCAAACTCAAATACATTTCAGCTTTTAGAAGACGCGGCAAGAGTGTCTCTTGATTCCATGGATCATTCCACATGTCGTCCAATGTGCCAACCTGCTCATAAATAAGCTGTGACAAATCCTTCCAATCGCCCATTGCCTCAAAGCATCTGTACAAACTCTTGTAGGAAAAGTCATCCTCCAATGGATTTTCTAGAAGCTGTGAGTACAATTTAATAGCGCCAGGAAAATTTCCATCGGCTTCCAATTGGATGGCTAGCGGCAGACGGTCGTCAGTGCGGAGCTTGTCGGAGAAAATTCCACAAGCCACATCCATTTCGTACAAGTGCCAATACATATCAGACAACTGAAGCCAATATTTGCTGTCTTTAGTAATTGACGATGGTCCAGACTTTGCTGAGCTTCCTTCACAGTCGATGTAAGCGTCAACTTGACTCTCGAGATAAAGAATTCCCAAATTTGTTAAATTGCAAGCTTTTGTTATGAGGCCGATCTGTTGCATTGAGACATTCAATTTGAATTTTGATGGCTTAATGAGGGCCACTTCCAGAAGCGCTCCAAATAAAGTTGTGTGGTATTGGCTAGTTTCATTGAAAATTTTTGCCACGGATTCGGCAACGGGTGATAGGAATTCAGAAGCTACTGGTTGTTTTTGATTCAGTGACTGAAACATGGCGACAAACAACTTGCGTGCCAATATTGAATCGGCTGTTAGGAGGCACTGAAGCGGCATAAGAAAGGCCAGTTTATTAATTAACAAATCTGGGTAGTCGCCAATACGATAGCGTCGAAACAATTTAATACCGCCATCAGTGTTCTTAGGAGTAGCCACATATTGTGGACGGGAACTTCGTTCCTCTACAAGGAATCTCTTGCGCAGGTTATCAAAATTGGCCGTAACGTGACCAGGAGACTGGGACGTTGCGATTACCCGTTGAGATCTACGGTCAAACTGAGAGTGGGCTGTTAGCAAGAAATTTCCAGATGAATGCAACGTTAACACCTCGTTGATACGACGCTTTGGATTTTGAGTCGGCTCAAACAGGAGATCTCCATCCAAAACACGAAGATTAGGGCTATACTGTGAGCCAGTTCCATGTTGTGAGAACAATGGCGACAGAACGATGCTGTTACGTTGTCGGAAATCCACACTGATTTCATATTCCTTCCGTTTTGTATCGTCATTGGCGAGAGTTTTGAAAATTACTTCATTGGCCGTGGGATGCTGTACTTCAATCTCCAGTAGTAGCTGCATACAGTTGCTGAGAAATGTTGCCTCTTTATTGCTATTGTAGCAAGTAGACAGTAACGTCATGAATCGTTCGTCCATCTGCTTGGGAAGATCATCGCTCCAAAATTCAAACAATCTGTTACGAATTTTCTCGTTGCTGTCACGAATCCCCTCAAATAAATATGGTCTGACTCGAGATCTTAAGCCAGGTTTGTTTGTGTTTAAATATATTAATATTTCGTACATAATTTCCCGACATTCAACCCGCTTCGAGTCCAGCATCGGCCACAACGACAAAAGCATTGGCTCTATCTCATCGTCCTCCATAAATGCAATGACTTTATTTATGATATGCAATGATATGATTTGGTATTCGTTGACTCTTAATAGATCTTTAATGCCGATCGCCGACAATTCCCTTAGAGAATTTTCATCAATTCCAGCCAAAAACATTTCCAGGCACATTTTCTTCATAGATCCAGTGCAGGTCATCGACAAATAGATGACGTGTTCCATGCATGTGGAGATAATTTTCGGATAAGCATTATGAATGCCATACAGCAAGTCTATAAAGCGTTTTGTGTCCTCATTGGTGCGTTTCATTCGCAGGACTCGCAAGAACTCAAGAAAACTTTGAAATTGGTCGCATTCGGTGTCAAAGTAATTGAGAAAGACGCCCATAATTTGCGCCGCAAGACGATGAACCTTACGATCTTTGTTCTCGCATCCTCTAAATAACAACTTGAAGAACAATGACTGAGTGGCGTCCGTCCAGGGCAGCAAATCGTTGCTTATAAATATTTGAGAGTAGTAAAGTCCAGCCAGCATTTTGCTTTCGTCAGAACTTTCGAGGAAATTGAAAATCAATTGACGAGGCGGTTGGAAGCAACCCTTCCACAGTGCCACCATTGTCCTTATGACCTCAAGATTGTGTTTTAAAATGTCGGCACGTTGATGTGTGCTGTTTTCCACGAAGAAACGCAAAACTGAACTTGCACTGTCAATTTCCAAACAATTGACGGGCTTGTACAGCTCATTCCACTCGAGCAGCATCACAATCAAGTCCACGTGCAGAGTGGTGAATTTTCCACGCGTACATTCATCAGCCATCTGCTTCAGGATTGCCCCAGCCACTGATTTAGAGAACATCTTAAAGACACGCCGACAATTGTCCACCACTTTGCACAGGAAAAGTCGCACGTTCCGTGGCTGCGATTGATTTTCAATGACTTTAAGAATTTCCTTCACCCAAGCTGGAGCATCAGCTTGCTGAGATGTAGTCAAGTTATCTCCAATGTGATTAATAACGGCACACAAGTTCGGCATCACTTCATTTTCATTGACGAGATTTTTCTCCAGTGGAATTACAGCCAGCGAGCTGACAGGTGGGATTGCATTGCCATCACATGGTTCACTTCTAATTGTGGACATGTTGAGGTCGATTTTTGTAACATCCTGACTAAATGATGATGCAAAAATACTTTGTGTATTAAATTTGGAAATACCCAGATTTGGTTGAATTGTTCTAATGGAGGCAATACTCTGCTTCGTATAAACTTCATCCAACTCCTGACTGATGTCGTCATAATAATTCTCCTCCAATCGAATCAGGTTTTTCCAGATGAACTCGCCCTTTTCTCCCTTTTCCATGAACAGCAGCGAATAGAACTTCAGCTCATTTTGGGTGTTACAAATTATGGCACATAATGCATTGAAGGCAGCGCACTGATACTTCCGAAACAGCTC
Source organism: Sylvicola fuscatus (assembly GCA_026546915.1). Taxonomy (NCBI): domain Eukaryota; kingdom Metazoa; phylum Arthropoda; class Insecta; order Diptera; family Anisopodidae; genus Sylvicola; species Sylvicola fuscatus. Next base: position 45,512 of record JANSTS010009660.1, read on the forward strand.
CTTCGTCACTTCGCCACTGGCTATAAAAATGTCCTTTCTAGCTTCAAAGGCTCTTTTGCTCATGGCTCGAGTCACTTCAGTGCCGGTCACTATTTTCGGTGCCCCAAACAAATTTATACCGATGGGGCAGTCAATTCTTTGGATGCGATCTTTTGAGACAGCAGCAAATAGAACTTCAATCAACTGAAAACCACCAATTTTACTGGCCAATGCATGTTCAGTGTCAAATTCCGACTGAAATCCACTCAGCCTGGTCTCAATGAGCTCATTGATGAGTCGAATGTTATCAGCAAAGAATTTTTCCACAATATCCGCATTACAATTGCGAATCATCGTCAAAAGGAATCGCTTCAAGATCAGCAGCCGGATTCGTGGTTCTAAAGATTTGTTGCAGAACATTTCATAAGGAGATCGCAGTAACTCACTCGAAATGGTCTGCTTTTCCATTAATTTTTCTAAAGTAGACTTTATCTTCTCTTCGCAGACGTGTTCATCGTCACCAGCTGTGGCTGTCATCACAAAGTGTAGCAAAACTGGGGATTGGGAGGCCAAAAGAGCATCTAAAACTCCGTCAACCGAAGCAATCAAGGCCAGTTGTTCCAAGCTATACACTGGGAATTCAGTAGATTTAATTGGATAATGCTTTGATTGAAATTCAGTTAAAGCGTCTAATACTGCATCATTTTTAAAATCTTTTGGTCCAATGATGCAGGGAAGAAGCAGAATGGCTTGACCTTTCATTTTAAGCGATACATCTGGATTGGAAATGATTTGTAGAATCCAATTCTCAAATGTTGGTGCCTTTTCTTTGATATCGTTCAATGGAAATGGACAGGCCATTGCAACGTAAGCCATAAATGAGAGCATCAAGGATGAATGGAAGTGATATTCTGTGGATTTTTGAAGGAGTTGATGAAAATTTTCAAGTAAACTATTCACTAGGCCCTCCAGACATTTTGTGTCTTTATTTGTTCTAAATGCATGTTCAGCCAGTGCTGTGAGAACTCTGAGACTATGGCTGAAATTCTCTTGTCTCATTAATGATACTATTGCCGCCACAGAATCGTTCACGTTTGTCAGTATATGGTCGAGGATCGGCTGCTTGAATGTCTCAAAAAACAGTTGGCCATAAAGAATCTCATTTTTACCGTTTCTAGACTTCAAAACATTCACATTAAGAATCATTTCAATGTGTATTTTTTGCTTCAGGCAAACGCTCATTAGAGTGTTCAGAAATTTATGAACATCAGGATCAAAACTTCTAGACTGAAACACTCCATTGGTCACAACTTTAAGTTCCGAAAAGATTGTATTTTGAATTAATTCCAATGTTGATCTAACATACTCCTTAAAGTGGTAATCCATATCTAATTTGCTGTAGACAATGAAAAAGGCAGCCTTTATAGCTTCCATGGAGTAAATCCTAGTTACAGTAACTGAGTTCTGTCCCATAACATCAGGTAGGGCATCGCTAATGACCTGTAGACGTTCGGTGATACTGTTTTGAATCGAGTGAGTGAACGGTTCTCTAACATTCGGTGACATTGCCTGAAGTAGCCCAGCTACTTCATGTGGAATTTTTTCAAACAATTGCTTGTCTGTGAAATCATAGCCCATGGTCTTTGGGAGGAATAGTAAACTTCTGATCAGCTCAACAATCGGTGAATCGTTTTTAAAAAACGTCGCAGGAATTATGTTTTCGTTATTCCGCAACATTTTAGTTAAGAACGAAATTATTTGCAGCATAATTTCACATTTAATATGTTGAGTTCTTCGCGCCAATCGAACCTCTAGAGCCTGATCCATAGTGGCGATTGTAGTTTCACTTGTTGAAGTATCTCTGTGAGTAAAGTGCAAGATGTTATCCGTCGAATTCCAGCAAACGTTGGTAAGAAAGTAAACAACAACATCAAAAATAATGCTTTCGCTGACTGTTGGAAGAATGTCCGTGTTGGACTGGCTCACATCTGCCAGAAAGCTGTAACAATCAAGAGTTGTAAGAATCACTTCCAAAAACGTGTTAATCATAAGTGTTGGCGAGTCCTTGCTGAGTCCAATGTGATTTAGATTCGGATAGTTTCTTAATTCTTTCTCAAACAAATGTGGAACACTTTTCCATGTAATATTGCTTGTTATGAACTGCATGATGTTGGTGTAGTCCGGAGTAAGTGGAGCCAGCTTTCTGAACAACTGGATACATTTGCGACGGTAGTTCATCTGCTTACACGTAAACTCAGCCAACAAAAAGGTGGCCGCATCCCAAAGTGTAGCCTTGCCGAAACTGTATGGCCTGACACGATTCTCGTTTACACAATTGAACACTTCAGCTTGTTCGATGAGTACGCGAACCACATGATCTAAAGCCACTGATATTTCTCCCAAATTAACGTTGGTCGAGCCATGTTCCTCGCTCATCTTGTAGTTGATGCAAAAGGTGTGCAACAAGTCGAGCCAATACAGGTCAATTATAGAGAATTCTTCACGCAGAATAGCGTACATATTATTAAAGGCGATGGCGGCACCTGCCCTCTTCTCAATGGCTGAATCAGAGCTGTACGATCTAAGACGGTCGATTATCAATCTCACATTAACTGGTGACACGTCAATGCGTTGCATTTTGGTATTTTTGACGGTCCATTCAACAAATTCACGCAGCAATTTCGAGCCCAAGTTCCTCATGGCTGTATTGGACTTGTGCGCAATTGCCTCCATCACGCAATCGACCACAATATCCGCCAATTCACTGGCCACTTTGGTATTTTTTGTTATAAAATGCATAATTTGCGTTAGAAGTGGCTCGAAAATCTGTCGCGCTACTTCATCTTCATCGCAGCCCAGCAACAACGCCGTCTGAACCAGTTCAGTAAGAAGTCGCTGGTCACAATCCTCTTTTGCCATCAAAAAAATAAGTGAAGCATGAAGAAATTCACAGGCAGCTAATCTCGTTCGACGATCCGATGAATTGACAGCGCACTCAATGACCCGAGGAATCAGAGAGTCAAAAAACAGTTCAGATCTATAGGCTGATGTATCCAATGTTACTGAAATCATCTTATTAGATGCCCATTCTGTAAGTTCTCTCTGCTTTGTGGGCTTTATTAAATGCAAACAGATTTGCGGCTCTAGAGTGCCGAGGAATTTAAGGATACGCTTCTGTAATGTGGTACGACTATTCTCATTGCTGTTAATCTTGAAATTTCGAATGACTTGGCTACGTTTAATAACTGTTGTAATGCGATCATCTTCTAGACTGCCATCCGATTGTAAATACAAGTCAAAAACGGGCAGAACTTGAACGTAGAATCTGTTAAGTTCTGATTGATTACGACGATTTAGTGGTATCATCTTTTCTAGGGCTGTTATAACAATATGAGCCACCCAAAAGAGTTTTGTTCCCAATTGAAGTCCAATCAAAAACACTGGAACTAATTCGAGGAGATGTTCTTGCAGGAAAATCGTTGGCGCGGCGAAAATGACGCGCAAGTAGCTGAGTTGAAGTTCACCGAATGTTTGTTGACTATTAAGGATGGCAGTGATTAGGAAATCATCTATGGTACTCCTCATTACGATCAATTCGGAAAATTTATCTTGCTCAAAATATTCTAACTCGTTGATGAATTGAAAGCCAATCTCCATCAGCTTGAGGAAGCCACTTATGAGTGGATATTTGGCACAAAGGATCATAATATTTTCAAAGTAAATGTTTATCCACTTGAGAAAATAACGAGAAATCTCCTTTACGGCGAACAAATCCTGGTACAGGCGAATCAAATTGAAGAAAATGTTAAAGTCGTATGGCTTGATTGGGGTCAGATCCAGACTTAGACGTATTTCACTTGGCTCCTGCAGAGATTGAGTATCAGTAGATTCATTTCGAACAACACTCAAGTCCAATTTGTTTAGAATTTTAAACAAATTGTTTACTAACTGATCGAACAGTGCTGGTATAATTGTTTTGGAAGTTGTTTTGGTAACATCAAGTAGTCCCTTCCAAAGTGGAACGAATTTTTTGTACGTAACCTCATACTTCTCCCCAGGAATAAAGTACGTATTTCCAAAAGTCGCCTTATGTGAGCAAGTAAATATGACGCCGACGTAGGTAATCTTCTCTAACACCGATGTCAAAATATTGCCACCCAGCTTCAGAAGATTTACAAAAGTCCCATGCAACGTTTTCATTATAACTTCATGATAAGTCGGATGAATGTAACAAAAATTCTTGAACAAACCGATTAAGATGTTTTGCAGTGACTCGATTTGTGGGGCTTCAATTCGATCAATCTCCTGCATTATGTGGGAGATGGCTTGAACAAAGTCCGGTATGTACTTTAAGTTGACCTGATTGATGGAGTAGTCATCGCCGTAGAAGTACTCCATCCGTTCAATGACAAGTGTGAGCAGTGTGGACAAGTAATCTTCAGGAAATAATGTTTTGCAGGCGGGTGCCATAAAACTTAATCCTCGAATGGCGATCATTTGCTCGTGAATGTCTGATGTTGGTTGACGAAGGATTGATGTTAAGTTGTTTGTGTAAAACTTTAGGGTGTTGCTGTCGTCTTGTTGGATACAACTGCTTGAGATTTGCTTGTGAAATGCTAAAATAGCGGTCGACGCTATTTGACGGTTCTCGACGTTTGATTTCAGCCATTCTTGTAGTTTTTCTTGCCAGTAAATGTGATCCTTGTATATTTGGACAGCCATGAGAGAAGTGTGTTGAGAAAAAAGTGTAATGGCATCTGTAAGTGAATCAAATGTAATCAGAAAAAGCAATTTAATGCAGAAATTTTAAACATTTACTCTGATAAGGCGCTCTGTTACGTCCTTCAACCACATCTGACATGCGTTTGACGCAGTCATAGATTCTTTGGCACAATTCCTGTTCGGTATCTACACTAGGTGCAAAATTTATAAGGAAATGATTTAATCCTTGCATCGCTCCAGCCAATGCATCAAATGAAATCTAAATAAATTGAACAGTTAGAAATGAATTTCAAATTCAAAGTGGTTCAAAATTACCTTTTCTCGTGCCAACAAGACGCGCTCCAGCACTTCAAACAGCATAAATCGAATGCGCTGACATAATTCGCCACTAACTACGCCGGGATACTCACTACTGATGATTCCAAGAAGTTCACAAGTCTTTTGCTGCACTAAAAAACCGCTCTGAATGTCACTTACTATATTTTGTAAAAATTAAATAAACTTACATCTTCCTGGGCAGTTTCTGATATTTGCTACTTCCAATAAACTTTCAGTGACCTTAAGCAAATCCATGTCTTTGCACAATTTCATCTCAACCAATTGTGTTAAGATGTTTGTTGCCCGCTCCTTCTCCATAGCCGAAACTTTTTGCGATAAAATGCAACAGGACGCAACGTCTCCAATAACAACCACATGTTGGACTATTTTGGATGAATATCGCTGTATAATCACTTTCAAGAAATCAAGTATTTCAGCATTTGTGTTTTTAAAGGTTTTGTCTAATTTTATGCTCTGAGTCAAGAATGCAATCACGCCCTGGTTCGCGTCAAGAATTAGTTCAAGGGCAATGTCGATTTCAGCATCCAGAAGTTCCTCGTCAAAATATTTGATGATTTCTTCGAATAGTTCGCTTGATTGGCGTTCTTGTCTTGATGGCAAACATAAGATTATTGCCCCCAGGAGGTCTTTTATTCGGCGCGACATTTTAGTTTTTTTATTTATTTCACTTTAGTCTAGGTAATCATTTTTTATGTTGGTGATCACTTAATACTAGTCGATTCGCGTTGAAATTCGTTTAAATAGCACTAAACATGAATTATACTTTTGATTTTGATGCTATTCGGAATTTTTTTCACAATGGACGTCAGAAAATTTTATAAATATATGAAGTGTAGAACGCGTCGCGCGCGTTTTGCAATTCCAAATTGGTATTGTACCAATGCACCGGCAAAAGCTTTAGCATATAAACATTTTCCCAAAATCAGATGATTTGTGACAAACATTGCATTCATATAAATGGGTTTTTAGAGAATCTACACATTTATTTTATGTTTTTATGATTTATATTAACTTTGTGTGTTAAAATCGTATAGAGATACACTTTTAAGTGGATTATATAAACTATTTCTTTAATTTTAAATCATTTTTAAACATTTGGAAAGATAAAAATTAGTTGACTGTCCCAAAATGTCACAAACAAGGTACGCAGCCCAAAAACTGACAACCACGTCAAAAGCACTCATACATAGCAACATTATGTTTCTCGCTATTTACTTGCGTTATTATATAATTTTTAAAGGTAAATTTCACTTATCCACATAATTTTTAATCGAATATAATAAGATAAGTTCAGTTTACAAGCGACTTTCTCATTTTGCCACAGCCTTTGATCGAGATTCTCGTGGTCTCTATCAATCTGGAGGTGTCAAGGCTTTCAATAAAACACATTGTTACACCACAAAAAGTGCATTTCATCGCAGAACCACATACACCTAATCTGTTGGAGTGGTTAATCCTATTTTTGTAAACAAGATTCATAAAACACACGCACAGTCCAGCAACTGGAATGACGTCTCAAGTTAATCATGTAAGTTTCACGCATTGCTACACTGAAATACTACATCAAATTAATTGCCGGCTTTTTATGTACAATACTATATAGTAGATTAAGGTTTACACTTGGCAGTGGCTCGACTCGCAAGCCCTAATAGTTCAGAAGCACGTGTTTTCGTATCAGATAAAAGAGACTGACTTGGCTGCAGT
>JANSTS010009671.1:14421-25357 GCA_026546915.1 Sylvicola fuscatus
AAATTATTTTGAAACTTTGTTCTTTACAATTTCAAGGTCAAGTTTTTCAGATTTTTAAACTAGTCGGAGGATTTTTCAATGTCAAACAACAATTTTTGCTTCAAATCTTGCTTAAAAACCATAAATAAAAACAAAATTCCGTCAATGTCAATTCTGTATTGAAGGTTTTCAAGGTCAAATGTTAAACTTATTTTTTTATTTATCCTTCAAGTCATTAAAAAAATTCTTTAACACTAAGAGGTCTTATATCTGGAAAAGACCTCTCATTTGTTCTAGCTCTCCCATCAAAAAGCGCAATTTTTTACTTTATTATATTAATTTAATATAATTGTATTATCTTTGCTCAATGAGGAGTTGGACAAAAAGTGCTGCCAGCCCTCCCTGCCACGTGTTTTTCTCTTAGAACTTCATGACTTAGGCAGTTTCTTTGATTGAAAAGCAAACGCCAATCTCCGATTGAAAGACGCCTAACTTCGATGCGGATAATCACCCACTGTCATTGTTTGTTGTTACATGGAAACGAATGTATAACCTTGAACAATCCCTGCCCAGTTCCTTGTGCGCGGAGAAGTTCTTCAAACTTACAAAACCGAATTTACGATGTCAGTTAATTGTGCTGAGGCGCTCAATTCAATGTGGGCGAGCGCAATTGAGGAATCATAGAAACGCCATTGCATAGATTATCGACTAATTTATTAAGAAACTCAAGCGCATACGTAAGAGCATTTAACAAAGAAATCACTAGTAAATCTTAGGGTAAAGTCTTCGCAGTGAGACGACCGGCAGAGGGGGAAAACGAAAACAAACGCGTTAGAATGAAAACGAAATGAAAATAAGGTGCGATGCCGTAGACACCTGCGCACGTTTCACCGCCTAAACACACACGCTCATGTGTGCGCTGGTATTATATGTTTGAAGCAACGTCACTTCAGTCCAAACAAAAAACTTGAAACTTGAATAATCTTCGAAATCAAAAGAAATTGATTTGATTCTTTACGAGAATCTCTGTCTGGCGTGTTGGGGAGAGGGGCGAAACAATCGGTAAAAAAAATAAATAAAAAACTGAAACCCCCAAAGATTGAATGTGTCACTTTGAATGCGGTGAAGAGCTTAAATAATGATCTTGGACAGCGGCAAGGATGGAGAAACGCGCGTCTCAAACGCTGAGCCACCAGAAAACTCGAAGCAAAGAGACACGAAAAAACAACGAACCGCTTTCAAGTATCGCTTCATTATTCTTGGACACTTCTGAAGGCACATAGAAATGAGTTGTGCGTTTTTCTTAAGAAGTAATAGTAAGAATAATGAATATATTGAATACAATGCTTGCAAGACGCTGATATTTACCAACAAAGACACTTTGTTCATTCAGCGGGAATTTTAAGTTTAGAAACGGCTTAGGAACAAATATGAACTCTTGTAAGCCTAAATGGATAGCCAGCTTTAAAAGGATCGACAATTCATGCTCATGGGATAGAGGAGCTCTTTTCTATGATGCCAGCCACATTCAATTGACAATTCTTTACAAATTTTATTGACAAAAAAAAAACAATTATCTCGGTACTGACCATTAGCGACGATATACTTCATTAAAATTGCATCCATGGGAGAGTCAATATGGGACAGGGAATGAATAGGATCTTTAGAGAGAGAGGACTAAATCAGACAATGCAACAATTGATGTTTTATATGCAATTTATGGGCAGTTTTATACCATTTTCTGGTCATTTGTAACGTTACAAAGTTTTATTTATGTTTCGAGATGAATGAAATCATAACTCTGAGCATAAAACGGCCATGCAACTGAACAATCTGTGCAGATAGTGGGAAAAGTTCTGAATGAATTGCAGAAATTTTCAGATCTTAGAAGGTTTTGGCTTTATTTATCGTCAATTCATTCAAGATTTAGGGAATTTATTGTTCTTAAGACAATAATCTTCAGAGTTTATTGAACATCTTTAAAATTAAGATTGTTAATAATTAGTTTATACCTAAAAATTGAAGACTTAAACAAGATTAGCTCTATAACAAGATACAAAAAGGCCTAATGAGTTCTAAGAACTTAAGAATCTTATTTAATTCATCAAGTCTTTCATGATTTGATATTTTTCTTAATACTAAGAAAATTATTATACAATTTTTTTTTGAAATCTTAAAAAATTAAGCTGATTCTGAATTAGATTATAAAAAAAATGAAAACTTTAAAAAGATTAGCTCTAACTATAAGACGCTAGAATATGCCTTCAGAAATCTCCAGCTCATAGAAGTTCAGACTTATATTCGTTTAAGATAAATCATCATGATTTCACGATTTTAAGACAATTATTGTATTATTAACAATCTTAAAAACTGAAGTTATGTCTTAATCAGACCAGAATGAAATCTTGGCTCTATAGCAAGCTAGAAAAAGTCGAATTATTTCTAAGAAGTAATTTCTTCGCCAATTCACTCGTGATTAAGACTTTTCTTGTTCTCAAGACAAGTTTTATAAAAAAATGGTTATTTTTAATCAGATTAGCAAATTTAGCGGATTAGCTCTATAGCAGCTCTAAAAAGTAGACTGCTTCCGCCACATTGAGATGCCATGGCATTAAGACGCCACTCCTGCTTAACCCCCACACTTTAAGCATTTGCTCTGTTCAAGTTATTGTCGATTTAGTGTTTTGCCACTCAATGTCTTAAGTATTTAAGCACACAAATCTCCAGCAAGCGCGAGCAAATGGCGCATATCGTTTGGACGGTATCGAGTGTCGTACGTGGGCTCTAACCAATATTTGGATTTGTTTTTTCATCTTCTTATGTACTTAAAATTTCATTTCATTCATTATCGCCTCTTGTTTTTCTCTTCTTGACGTCTCTCTCTCTATCTCTATCCCTGCCACTATGAGCGGCTAGATAAGCGATCGTAAAATTTAATTGATTAAATAAGAAAAACGAAGACGTTTGTGTTTGCCAGCACAATTTCACGCATTTCATTTAAGACGTTTGACAAAGCGCATCAACGGCAAATACTAATCTAACTCAAAATGTAATCAGCGTCGTCGCGCCCGACCGCAACACAAATAGCTGGGTGGCTTCGAGCTTCCTGGTCTACGGGCCCAAAACTACAACAAAGTAGGAAGCAGCGCCAAATGTCATAATAATAATCAGCGGCGGATTAATAATAATAATTAGCAATTATTTCGATTAGAAGCGCGTCGAGGTAAAGACAGAGATCGATACCATTCCGTCGACGCGAAGTTTATTGGTAAAGCGGGCCGATTGAACGAACAAAAGCATAAAATTGTAAGAAACAAAGGTGGAGAGAAACCGCGAAGAGAAAAACAAGCGTACATGCTGAAGACGGAGGCGTCAAAAAGACGCGCGCGCCCATCTTTTAAATTCATCTTGGAAATGCCTCGCCGTGTATTCCATTGCCGTTTAAACGTCTTCGCGTCTTTTTATACAGTTCTTTGGTGGTTTATTTAGTTTTCGTCTTTTTTGGCTGTTTTCCTTTCAAGTAAAAGGCACAACAAAAAACTGCCCAAAAATACCCGAAGGCGAGGGGGGAGGGGGGGGCGAAGAAGCGCGCAGCCAACCGAAGGGAAAACAAAATAATTGCACACGTCTATTTGTTTAATTTTTCCCAGTCGATTTTCCTTCAATCACTTGTTTAACGATTTCCTCTTCCCTAGCGTCTGTTTTCCATTCGATACCGACTCCAATTAACTGTGACTTTTTAATTACATTTTTATTTTGAATGATTTCCTTTTTCATCTGACAGAAAACATAAACGCGGCCGGCGCGCGGCAACGGCTCGGCTGCCGCACTTTACGCTTGCGCATGCGCGCTGCTATCATGTCTGTCACTTTGCTGTTTCGGGCATTTTTCCATTCGTCTTTGGCTTGTCCGACACTTCGATCAGTGAGCCGCGTTTTGCAATCCCAATTACATCGATTAATCCCATTTCCACTGGTGTGGTGGCCAGCTTGGCGGCGTTTATTGCACGCCGGTGATGATACAAGTCGTGGTTGGGTCTGGCCTACATGTGTTCCCACTGGGATCAAATCGCTTTTATGTTAATTTTAGAAATCTGTTCAATCCAATAATTTATGCAGGGAACATCTTACGACATTTTATTATTGTAACATCAAAATAAGATCAATGGAAGCGTCAACAAAAAAAATGGCGCAATAAAACTTTTTTGGTTGGATAAACGAAGCGCCAGATCGTTACAACCGACTGGTTGTCGGTGACAGTTCACAATTATTTTAAGATTCCTATCAGGGGTCCGAGAATATGGCCGAGATCCCAGGAAAAATACTAATAATTCTGCTCATATGATGAAAATCGACACCACAGCAACGGTCGAAGTGATTCCCAGCCCCGAATCACTGGCGATCAGCGTTCTGGAATCACGTTCGTACCACTGGCACGTTTAATTGGGCTCCGGCAACTCGTTAAAGGCATGTCCAACGAATGCGTTCCAGGCCACGTGAAATATTTGAAATTGTAATATCTTCCATCGTCGTCGGCCGCATAATTCCGCGCGCAAAATTGGCCCCAGCCACAGCCACATAAATATTCTTCCTTGGCCGCATCATTATTCTGGTGTCTGTACTTATTTGTAGCACCATTTTGCTTTTGTGGTTACAATTCTTCGCGCCTTCCATCGATGTTGCTGCTGCACAAACGAAGAAGAAACAACACAGAACCAAAACACGCAAGACGTTGGAAGAAAAGAAAAAAAAAACGTGAAGGAAATCACCACAAGATCAGAGGGAAAACAACCGAAAGAGGAACTCAAAGTGAGAGAAAAAAAAAAACGGCCTGAAACACATTGTACCAAATGGATTTCGCGTGTCGAATTCTCGCAGATCGAACGTCTTGCAGTTAAGCATTTCTAGAGCTGGGGATACCCACCGTCCGTCCCGCCGCCACATTCCCAATTGGATGCCCATCATCTGCGAGTGTATATTGGCTTTATTGTTTTTCGAAGGCGAAAAGAAAAGATGATTTGGATTCCTCATGCGGCTCAGAGGTTAGTTATTCCGCGGATCTCGTTACTCTGCTGCCCCATTGTTGTTGGCCTCCGTTTGGGGGTATGGCTGATTTTATTGATGCCATTTGGCCAGTGCCTCTCGCTCGCTCGCCGGGTCCGTATGGAGATGGGGGTCTGGACAGTTTGATTTTCAGAGATGCCGAGATGGCGCCTTCGACTTCTTGCCTTTTGTTTTCCACTTTGTTTCTGCTTTTCATCTTCTGCTATTCTTTTCGTTTTCTTAAACGTTCTTATGGCGAGCATTTCCCCCAACGTCCCCCACGTCCCCCCGTTCATATAATATGAATATTACGTGCGTTTGTGCTTTGATAACTCTCACGTCTGTTGCTTCTTCGCTTCGAATTTTTACAGCCACAACATTTCTCTGTATTATGGCCATTCTTCTACATCTTCTTCATCTTGCATTTGGGGCCTCATCTTAAGATTTGATCTGGCGCTGGTACAATTTCGAGAAAACATTTCTACCAGCCATTTAATATTTTACCATAATTTATTTTAATATTTTGTACGGCTTTACGAGATGGGGGCCCGTCGGCTGGCGTATGCAGGGAGTTGCCTCCTCTGACAGTGTCGTGTCATTAGCGGCCGTCAATTTAACACCCGTGGTAATGAACTTTTTTAATGGAAATTTTAAATACAAACGAAGTTTATGAGCGGATTTGGCACAGAAAATCCGTGCATCGGAATGAGATGATTGCATTGAAGCTACTTGTGTTTAATGGTGTCTGGATAATGAATCTCATCGGAACAACGTCTTATCGCATGCACGTGAGAACATTTTCGTTATTCTGCCTCTGTCGAGCGACCAACAACAACAAAAGGCGACAGCGACAGTGTATCGAATCGCCCAGCTCTTGCGTCAAGAATATTCTCCAAATTAAATTTCTAAGGTGTTTGGGATGAAAGGCAATTTAACCCGCACCAAAGAGAAACGTTAAATCGAAAATTAAGTATCAAAGAGGCCGCCTCACACCAATACCACTTTGGCCAGGCAGCGATCGGCTCCGCATTCGCCGACCGACGAAGCGTAACCGACACTTATACGAACACAAACGCGCATGCGACTACGGCTAGCCAGGTCCTCTGCAGCGTTGCTTTTGGTTCTTCTTTATTTCTTTGACGACGAAGTGTTAAGAAATTAAAGGTATGGTCTTAAGAATACGTAAATAAAGAAGAATTTAACGCTAATAAAGTGTGACACATAAAGACGGACGTTACAACGAAATCAAATTAAACGAACAAGACGATATTTTTCATTTGAAAAAAATGCGCGTCTTTAGTTGTTGTTTGTTTCTCATCTTTACGTTAAAGAATTTCAACAGAAAAGTCGCAGCATCTCAACCGAAATGGGTTTTCTGTTGAAAAACAGTCAAGTCGCTAACCTGTAAGACGTTTAATTGTCATAAAAAACGAGTACCAGACTTAAAAAACGCCAAATATTTGAAACTCATTAAAGTGGAAGGGCTTAGGGTCGCCTAGGTGATCATCTTTAGTGGCTTCTTGAGCGCATAAATGCCATTTTCAATGCAGCAAGTGCATGCCGGCCCTAACGTGTACAATAAACGGTGGAAAAAGGGCTGCAGCCTGCGTCCATATAATTAAGAAGCGACTGGGCAGCCGGCCAACTAAACAAATAGCCTACAATTTGGGCTTCTCAATAATAATAACGCTTTATTATCGCTTTTATTACTCTGTTATTGTTATATTGACGCTAAGAGGTCTCTTCCGTTCTGGGAGTGCGCCGGCTTCCTCCTCTATTAACCCAGCCAGCCCAGCGCTACCTCAATTGGTATTCTGTCAGCGTCGTCGCATCGCATTTCCCCTGCATTTTTACAGCAAAACACAAATTATGCAGCTCTAGCAGCGATTTATTGAATTTAATTTGTGAGTTTGGAAGCGGTGCAGTTGGCGGCGGCGGCGGCGGGGATCTGGCCAGTTCAATGTGAAGGATGGAAGACTGAAGTTGTCGCCAGCGCTGTACTTCGTCTGCATACACATTTCAATTGCCCCGTCGTTAGATGTTTTGTATTTGGAATATTAGATGTCGACGCGCACCAAGATTATGTATATTTCAATCAACTCAGACGGTCTTACATAATTAAGACAACTGATAAAAGATTAAGTCGATTGTTGGGTCGTACAATTGATTTCTTCCATCATAAATCATCTGCAAACAATTGGCTGGCCCGACGTTCGGGTGCAGGGCGAAAGGTCGTTCTAATTAATTTGATTATCTTCAACAATTTGGGTTAAGATGAGATAAGTCCTAGACTGAGGAGTTCATTAACAGCCGCCAAAAAATATTCAACTCAAGTGGAAAACTATACATTTCTTAAAATGTCGTCGCAGCGCCTTAAATTTAGTGTCAAGTGGTGGTTTAAGACCGCTTATGACCTTTGTAAGAATGTTGACATTTCAGGAAACGTCTTGGAGCGTTACTTAGAATGTCATTAAAATGAATATAATAAATTTATGGTTCAGCCCTCTGAGATGCATCGACTGAATCGTGAATGGAAAATGCATTTCTTGCATTATTAAAAAATGGTAAAGAACCATTGTAAGACGCTGAGCGATTTTTATCACAGACAATGGCAATTGTTTCCATTTTCGGATAGTTTAAACAAAGATCGTTGAACTGGAACAGCGGCAGATCGAAGATGCAGACCACCTAAGTATTGAATCTTATGTTAAATCCATAGATTAATCGGTGGCGCGCCAGAATTGTCTTAAGACTTTTACACTTAAGAACATTTAAAATGCTCAAAACTATCTAATCCACCCATAAACTTGCAAAAGCTGAATTGCCGTAGCGCCACGTCCCACAAATCACCTAATTATCATAACGTCATTAAATATTCAAGACGTGCCGCCGCCATAACAATAAAACAAACATACAATTAGATGTCGTTACCGCCTGCGTCTTCTTCACTAGTCTAATTGAATGTGCACCAAGCAAATGTTTATTGACGATTAAGCATGAGCGTCTTACGCGCGTGATCATAAAAAATAAAAACTGTGCCCCATCAGAACTGCATTCGCCGCCAATGCAAATCCTTTCCGGTGACTGTTGGTGTAAGACATTCGATCGGTCGCTGCGGTCGCGGCACATGTCTTTCCAATCGAACGACCTCAAAAAAAAAAATAGATTTCATTGAAATAATCGTTTTTATTGTCGGCCGAAAAATGCATCCAAGCGAAAGTTCACGTCGCTAATTAATTGGTTGCAGTTTTTAATTAACATTCCACTTCCAGTTGAGCGCGGCTGTGGCTGTAGCTGACTATTGTAGGCGCGACAAAGTCATGTGAAGTCTTCGAAAGCCCCTGGGGTGTCATTATGGCAGGGCTTGGGCCCTCCGAATTGGCCAGCACAACGAATACGGTGTGGAGAGAAATGACGTCTGGGCCAGTGCCAGATCATGATGATGATGAGGAACGACCGAATTCTCCTCCTTGTCGTTATAAATTTAACACTTCTTCTGACCATTGTTTGTGTTCCTTCGTCGTAATTCTCCCTTTGGCGTCTGATTTACGGATTACTTTTTTTTTGGTTTTCTGTCTTAACCCTAAACCCCCACACCGCTGTCTCTTTCCCCATGTCTCATCTTCGTTCGTTCCTCTGCAGTGAGGAAACGTATGTAGAATTGTTCATATGGACTCCCAAAAGAATCGTCTCCAGCACCGCGTGATAAAGCGCGAACGGAAAACAGTATTCTTAATCAGATTCTCATGTTCACTTCATATAAGAAACCAGTTTGGCTGCAGTCGCCTCTTGCTCTATGTCTCTGCACCCAAGGAAATTTATTCTCCTGCCCTTTTGTGTGTGATACAAGAAAAATCGATATATCTTCGAAGATCTTTAGTTGTTTCTTTGTTGTTGTTTTCTTCTTATGCTTCTTAGTGCCGGTTGCGTCTTCAATGGTGCGGACGAAAAAGTTGTGTTTTGTCGAAATATTTTTCTCGCGTTTCTGTGATCGCCGGCCGTTGCCGACCAGTACAGGAACGGCACTGCACTGGGACGTGCTGGATCTCGGCATGGCTGTACTCGTAGCTACCCCGAACGCCATCCATCATTACCGATGGCATCAGCTGCAGCCGCTGGGTGAGGCGGTTACATGCCATCGGCAATTCTTGCACACCTTTAAGGCGAATTGCCCATCTTTGGGATCAGCAGGAATGGCGCAATAAATTTCATTTGCGCGCAGCGAGTCGCGCTATAAATTGCGCGTGAATTGAATTCGACGCGCGATTGTCGCCTTATAATCGCCACTCTCGCACAATTTATTCTCGTTGGACGCCTTAGAAAATGCCCGTCCAAATTGGGTGTTGTCTCCTCTTCCTTTTTTTGGGCACAAAAATTGCACTGGTGTCGATTGTCGGCGGTTATTTGTATGAACAGGGGGGGACGGGGGGGATTTGCGCGCTTCATGTGGATCGTCTATTTTTGGAGTCAGAAGAGCGCAGAACTGGCAGCCGCCAAATGATATAAATTATGTGGCGTGTTCAAGGCTGCTAGCCGTCGTCTCCGTTGATGGTTTTCCTTTGCAGGAAAATTCCTTGCGAGGTGACATGTTCAACAAGAAAGCCAATTGCTTTGTCGCTTCCAGAGAATACCCATACTTAAAATGGAATTGACGGCTAATGAAATTTGTGAATTTATTTTCGGCGCGCTACAATGTTGCTTCGGCTTCTCCGTTCTTTTTTTGGTGGTCGTTCCATCGTTGGAGTGGCGAGTTTATGGCTCCAGATTGGCAGAAGAGGATCCGACTAAATCGCCAACATCGACTGACAGCTTGATTTGTTCTTTAACTAAACAATTGCGGCCAAGTGCTAAACCGTTTCTGATGAATGATGAAAGATTATGGCAGAAATCAAAGGCCTCCCACGTCTGCGCGGTGCCGTCGATTGCTTAAGATTTGCGCTGCCGCATTTATGTTTGGCATGTGCTAGGTGAATGCAATAATAATTGAAGTGTAGATAAAAGTCGGGGAAAAGCCATATTTTGATTGTGTAATAAACATCTGCAAGAAGTCGTAAGATTCGTAATATTTTGTTTTCTTCTTCTTAGGTTTTTTTTTTCTGTGTAAGAAAATATTTGTTACATTTCACACTCAAACGAGATGTTTAGAAAAACATCCGTTGAACGAATTAACTTTTCGTGGTGGGACACAGTTTTAATCGAAACCATTTTTGTTAAGGTGTCTTAAGATTGCGACAAATAATGAGAAAAGTTCAAAAGCAATTCTTGATGAAAGAATTAACAACAAATGTAAGAAATGTGATTATGTCTCACAACAAATTATAAAAATGACGTAACCAAACAAAATAAACAATAATTTTTGACCAATTTTTACATAACTTTAGTTGAACGAAACAGATGTTTGGTTCCAACGACCAAAACTATGTTTAACTTAATTAAAATCTGTTTTTCCTGAAGAAAATTACCAACCATGGTTCAATTTTCGTGGACTTTGATTGTAGCTCAATGACAGTAAAAAAGTAAAGACTAGTTTTTAAAACAAAAAAAAAATTTAGAAGTAAATGACCTTGCAAAATTTATTTTTCACCAAGAAATGTTAAAGTTTAGAAAACAAACAAATAAAACACATTAGACCTTGAAAAATATAAATATTTGTTGTCCTTGAAGTATTGAGCAAATGTTTATCTTGACCTTGACTGCAATTAAAATTTTCCATTTTTGTTTAGAAAACATAAATAATCTCAGTTCTAATTAGATTTTTTTGCTCCAGAATTTTGTGGGGAATAAGAAAGATTTCCCACAAATAGCTAAGAAACCCGAAATAATCTTTATCTTAATCAGAAAACTAAGTAAAATTTGATTTAAGTATCGAAATAAAACGAATAAGTCAAAAATCGTTTTCCTCTTCAAACATCTTA
>JANSTS010009682.1:14242-24288 GCA_026546915.1 Sylvicola fuscatus
TATTTATAATATCAACAGCTCAGGTGGGCAGCGAATGCCGAAGATGCGACTGAATGAGCTTTACTCGTACATATGTTGCAATTATGTTTATAGTATTTTATGTTATTTTTAAACCAATAATTTTTAACCTAAAAAATACAGCCTATTAAAAAAACAAGCTTTCTCCTGTAGACACCAGATGCATCGAATTTAAAACTAAACATTGACCTTGAACATTAACCTTTAGTATTTCTTGCCGTTATCTATATAAATACATATATTTAACGGTTTCATATAAAAGCAAAAGTTTATTGTTTATTGTCACAGACTTCGAAAAGCCAAAAATAAAAAACATAAACATAATCAGTCTGAAATCCTTCTGCAAAGTCACCCCAGATGGCATTGGGCCTGAAAGACTTCACTGCGAAAATGCAAGTGATTCGTCGAATGGAGTGTAAAAAGGAAAGCTGCACACAAGACAATAGCCTTTTGATTAAGGGATTGCCTTAAATCATCATTCTATTAGTTGCTGGCATTTATATTTTTTAAGACCAGCCGAAAAAAAAAAACATACACAACAAACAACTCACACACACGGCACACCGCGCATAAACGCTCGCGCAGGGAATAACATAATAAAGCATTTGCACCGTATATGCGAACATACTCGCGCTGCACTTCACTCGCCCTATGCGCGGACTTTTTGCCTCCCGTTTTGCTACTGCTGCAAAACAACAGCTAAAGCTGTTCCTTTCTGCTAAATAATGCACTACGGTACCCTTTGTTTTTAGTGCTTGTGCGTTGGCTTTTTCGTTTTATCTCTAGCGCTCACAGCCCTGCGTTAGCAGCATGCTGCCCGTCACCAACATAATTCAGCGCAGATGTATGTTTCGCATAATATAATATGTAGACATATATATATATATGTATAAAATTTTGATGGCGATATATTATGATCACACATAAGAACTAATACGAAGTGCGTGTGCATAAGCGATCTGGCATATATGAACGTATAAAGTGGCGGACGCGGTGCAACTGTGGCGGCTGCAGTTTAAACGTGCGGGACATGTAGCCACAAGGATGGCGCGAGACGCAGAGATTCTCGCGCGACTCACGATCATGCAACAGTCGAAGATGATGAAAAGCTAACTGTACACTGGCGGAATATTTATGTAAATTGTGGTATTTTAGCATTTTTCAAATTCAATGAAAATGAAGGAATGCAATGACACAAAAGAGAAAATGCAGTGTGTTTGTACGCGTCTGTGAAGCGTTTTCTGTTTGATTTTTCCACTGCTCGACCAGGGCTTAAAGATCGAGCCCGCTTATGGACAAAAGGACACAGTGCTCGAAGAGGCCGCTGTCTCAGCCACAAGGGCACTATACCAAATTGGGACATAGAAATTTGATTGTTTCGGCTTGCCACATTTGGGTTGATCCAGCTTTGGTGGAATGCTTTTTTGTTGTTGTTGTTGTTGCTCCCTGTGCATTTTCATATGATCACAAGCAGTTGCAGTGCAACGGCTGGGATATGTTTTGTGTCGTCTTATTTCTTCTTCATCTTTCTTTTTTCTTTTTTCAATATATAAATTGTGTGGCTTGCTTTTGGTATAAGTTAGCTGCGTGCTCATGTCCATGTCACCCAAAAGTGATCACGTCGGTCGGCGCTGCACTGCAGAGCCAGTCCGCCACGGCATAATAGGGGAACATTGTCAGACACAAAAGTGCCGCTACATATATATGCTGCAAGCAGCCTTAAGGATTGTGACCAAAAATGAGCGCGAAAATGATTAATTATTTTTTACACTCGACTTGCACATATTTTTTAAACGTAAAGTTTTCTTCAGAAATACATCATTTTGTGTGCCCGCTGCGATGCTCAGAAATTTTTAATTAATACAGGAATCCACACAGAGATAAAATTAATGTAGGAAATTTGTAGCATAATAAAACTAAGTTTATATTCATTTTATATCCAACGTGTGACTCGCGAGTGGTTGCTGTCTGAAAAGTGAAAATTAGTGAGAAAATTAAACTGAAACATTTTTTTAGCATTGAAATCCTCGCGAATTTATAGTAGACATTAAGTGATGAACACACCGAACAGACGAAAAGGGGCGGAAAAAACTAATCAAAGCGCCGAATTTTCTGAATTTTCCTCATGACTAATGCTAATCCACTTAAATTTGTATTTGTTTTAACAAAGTAAATAAGAAGTGATTTAAAGGAAAAACAAAATCACAGACAAATTCTCTATACATCTCTCAAATCGTGTTAAAAATCCTAAGTATAGTTACTAAGTCTTGCGCATGTGTTGCCGGCTGAGTGATCTAATAAATAGATAAATATACACATATTATGTACCAATAGCAATAGAATAAAGTTTTGTAAGAATACTTTACACAATAAATACGTCTGTATGTACAAACATGTGTACAAATGATAAATATAAATAAATGAAAGTAGAAGGTGAAGGGTGGCGTAGAGGCGCAAGGAGATGAGAGACGTCTCGAAATAGACGCGCTTACCGTCTGAAGATCGGTCACAAACTCTACCAACTACATATGTGCGTGCGTTCATATGTGAGTGCGTCTTTACACCAGACGATTCATCACTGAGCTGTGAGCATGATCGTCTCAAAACCTATTGATAGGTGAAATAGGTGCGTTTGTTTTTAGTTTATTTACTTGTGTTGTTGTTGTTGATAGTTATATTTTTGTTTAGATTTATATGTGAATTACTACTGTAGACTCGATTCAATGTTCAATTCAAACGGCCAATCCAATTTACATGTATATTGTTAAAAGCGACGGCGAATATGTGAGATCGCGACGTTGTGAGCGTTTAAGGCTCAACCACATATGAGTCGACATGGCAGGCGGCGAAGTTTATGATTATGACTTGATTCGCTCCACTGAAAAACAGCGGGGTCATTGAACAGTAATTAATTAGTGCTCTTTAGTATAAGAAACAAACCCATAGTAATGTTCGTATACTATTCTTTCATATTGTTTCGTAATGAGATGACACAAATACAACAACGCATATAGCAGCCACTGCATTAATTAAATAAAAATGGTTGTGGCTCGTAAAGCATGTGGACCATGACAGTGTTATGACTTATGAATAGCGAGATTGATGTCCTTCGACCGCTTAAATCATTTAATTACGTTAAGTATTCATTAAGTTTTATGACGATATTTTGGCTGGCCAAGCAACTAAAATGCGGAAATAATGTCGGCGTGCTGACAAAACGCGTGCGTCTGTGGCATAATATATGATGCCCTTTAGGGTTAAATGGGAGAGGTTGGTGCGCCGCGACGACATGCAGGCAATCGATTAGAACATTTCTATAGCGGGGAAGTTTACGTATATAAGTCAAACTTATATTTGATGTAAACCAGACACTTTACAGTTTACATGGTAAATGGTGGCGCACGCCATCGCACACACGTGCGCATGCATGCAGGTCTAAAAAACATTTAATGCGCAAACGCAGGCAATCGATACACTTATTATTAATTAAACAAAAGAACAAAACATGAATTTTACTTCGAGGATATTTAACATTCAAAAAAAAAATAAATCGCTTTATCTGTGAATATTTTAAAATAAACACCTTCCTACCAGACCGAAGAATAAAACCGCAATTGTGCGAATTCATTTTTCTACACCCGCCCGATTACATTGTTGCTAAATAATCATTGCTAAAACCCAAACACCACATTCAGTCCGTCAGCGATTATTTCTTCGTTTTATTGAGCATTTCTGATTTTTTTCATTCTCATCCCATATATACATTTAAAGTAAAATACTTTGATCTCGTTCGGGAGGCGCGTTTTACCCATATGGCATGGAGGTTTCATCGTATCATCCGTCAGGCTCTTCAGGCGTCTTACATCTTTCGCGTGCACGTTGCAATTTGCTGTGTCTGCTCACTCTTAATTATTTAGCAGCGACCGCAAAGAAAACGCACCCTCTAGCACTCAATTTGCCGACGAAAGGAGCTCGTTGCTGAGCATACATACATATATTTGTATTGGCGGAATTTGATGTGATTTAACACACGTGAAACAACTAAATAGCGTCATTTAAGATAAAATTCCCTTTTCTAAATTAAACTTTAAATTAGGTAAATTCTATACACCTGTGAAATACAACTACATGTCAATCTGTCTCCCTGCAAATAAATTATGCACGACTTTAACGCGTTCACCATGTTGCCCTCTCCACCGCGTTCACTAATTGTACATAATTATTCTTTTGTATGAAGCAAATTCGCACATGAAAATTGGAGAATATGCGCAAGTTGTGCATAATTCCTATCTTTAAAATGCAACATGTAGCCATACATGATGCATGTATGCGCTCCACTCAATGCAACACGCGCATATATACGCATTATCGCGCTTTTGTTTGATAGCGTTGGCAATCAAAGTGCAATTACAAATTCGCGCAGACATTTCTTAATTGCTTCGGGGGGTTTGTAATTATTGTTGTACGAGGTTGGGTGTCTGCATAAGTGCAATGTGCATCAGTGAACAATTGGGCGGGTTATTCACACATTATAAAGTGGCTGCTCATGCAGTTAACAATCGCATTCACTGAAACAACAAGTAAGGAATGGAATTCGACACAGATAAGAAACTTTGACAAATATAATACGTTTTAAGTAAAATGTTATGTAATTAGCATTTTCCACGAACTTGAACGGGATTCACCAATTAATGACAATGTTTTTCTGTCTCTAAAATTTCTGAATCTTAAGATTAGGTGCAATAAGAAAATATCAATATATCAAGGTGATAAAATCATATCGTTCCAATATTTTCCGAAAGTCTATGAACATTCATTCATCAACATTAAAACTACCCATTTTTACTTAACCTTAATTCTTATTGCATGTGTATATAATTTACGGCTCACATAGCCAATTTCACAGCTGCTGTTTTGCGTCTCCTTTCTGCTAACTTGCATTCCAAAATATTTGTCTTATCAATTATAGCTGGCTGGAATTTAAAAATTGATTAGGCTGGGACAAGTCCAAGGAATGTGCCACCTAATTGCTTTCACTATACTATACACTTTATGCATATACGAGCATGTAGAATCCACACATCGCCGACTGACAATAGGATTTTGATATTATATCGCTGGGTTATCGCTACCATATACTAACAGGCCGTAATTGATTTGATGTATTATATATGCTTAAGAAATGCGTGTATTTGTTGCGCGCGCGGCTGTCTTCAATCTAGATAAGTGCATATTGCGAAATATTTATACTAAAACTTTGTCTTGTAGGCAAAAAGCTGAGATGGCGTGGTCAAATTTCATATACGAATCAGCAATTAGTCGCTGTTGGTTAATAATTAAAGCTGCGCGCGTTGAAATGAATCTGCACGTCACAATAAGACGTTGAGCACACATTTAACAGATTAACGGGATTAAAACTCAATATTTGGTTTTGTTGTAGATCAACTCTAAGAAAATTTTTAATTTCCTATAACTGTATGTGTACAGAAGCCTGAACAGAAGAAAAAAATACCAAACATTTCTCACCCCATATAATGCCTGCTTTAAGTAACAAGAAATAACGCCAATAAAGTTAAAGACATTATCGTGTTTTGCACTTTATGGCCTTATGCTTGTAGCTTAATATTAATGGGCCATATATAAATAGTGCTAAATAAAAAAAAATTGTTCCGGATATTTCAGGCTTTAACCCATTTAAATTAAATCGCTGACATATTGAAATATTTCAGATCTTTGCTGAATCAACATGTTTAACTGCCATTTAATTACCTACAAAATGATGCAGCCAGGACAGACAAAGCGACATTTCTGCACGTTTTACATACATATAAAGTAAACATATCGCCGGAGGAATCCGAAATTAATCAATTGTGTTGTCATGTGCTTAAGTATACCGCGTATCAAATCACAATTTAATCAACAATTAACAATACCGTCATGCAATGGACATAAATGATTTGTCAAAAAGCCGATGCCGCTAAGAAGATAAGCGCATTGGATCGTGTGAACATTTGTGAATTACATAGCGCTGCCATGTAGGAAGGTCATGCCGTGGCTGTTGTGATGATTTTAATTAACAAATTCACTTGGTTACTGAATGTCGTCCGCCCACCTTCCGGATGGCATCCCACCCAAAGCGACACAGCGCATTGTTTGGTGGAAGAGTTTGTCGAAAGCGACAGAGCGCGCGCGCGATCGCGTTTATTTGACTTTCAGTCAAATGCCATTGATCTCTTCAGGTCGGTATAAACTATTGCAAGCAAAAAAAAAATCAATTTGCATCAACTTAAATGGTCATTAAAAATCAATATAAAATTATATCTTCGACTCAATTATGTTCATTGTACACACCAGTTAGAAGAATATAATTAAGCCTTCGACCTTCACAGCTTCATCTCTTGAATTGATTCCAATTAAAACAGATTCGATCTGTTTCCGCTAAATATCAATTATAATCTGAAAGCACGAGTCTTTTGTTGGCACACACCAAGTACATTTCACTGACTCGGTGAGTACTAACTACTAATAATAAATACACATGCATACATGAATTAACGCGCGCCAGTTACATATATTATATATGTCTTTTCATTTTTTGGCAAAATCTTTGGCGTCGTAACGTTTTTAATTATGATATGCGGCAGCTCGTGGTGTTCGTGTGCAAATTTTCATTTCCTCAAATAGACTCTTCAACCGGTGGTCATACTGATGATCACGGCCTTTTGCTACGGCGAGAGTCTGACGCCGTCTTGACACACAATATTAATTGCATGTGGCCATTTAACGGTCATATACAGAAGCTGTTGGCCAAGTGGCCATGTTGATACATATTTGGTACTGTCACTGGGATTCCGCTTAAAATGGCGACACATCCTCGCGAGATAACGTAATTAATTTTTTGCAGCTACTGACTGGTAGGCTTTATGCTGTACTCAGCATTAAAAATGCACTGCGCCGTAATATGCGTCAGTTAACATCACTCATGTGCTTTTTCTTTGCATTCTTAGTGAAGTAAACTGATACTCTTTGGGTTCTATGTTGTTCATTAATTTTCTTATTCACATTACTTTTTCAACGGTGTTCTTGTCTTCTGCTACTATATTCGTAAAGTTCCAAATTAATGTCATATGTTGGAACTAAGTCGTAAAAGTGGCAAGGCATTTCATGAGTTGAAGTAAGATGTCTAAAGCTTTCATTACTTAAGCTTTTTACTTCAATATGACCATACAAACTTGTTTAAATTGTCATTATTTGATAAGATTTGAGATCTTACATATTTTTCTTTAATATTGGGTTTACTCAAACCTATATAAACAATGATTATTGTTTATTTTGTTGAAGAAAGAACAACAACCCAATTTATTTTACACAAAATTCCTATAAATATATTTTAACATTCAATTAACTAGAAACTGAAACGTCATCTCAATAACAACAGCAGATCCTTGACCAATTACCAATTATCAAGAAAGGAAATGATAATTGCGAACATTCAGATTTTATTTACGAAAACAAATCATCTTCAAAGAAATCATAATCATCAAATAACTTCCCTAAGTATTGAACTGATTGCGTAATGCAATTACATTTTCTTAAAATGTAAAGCTGTTTTTGAATTCAGATTGGAAACTAAGGAAAGCAAAGATTTTCCAGAGTAGCAAAATATTTTTCCTTTAAAACACAAGCCCAGCACCAGTACCAGTAAGCTGTACAGAACACTCCACTAAAGTCAAGCATCAATGTTTTATCTTTAATTCATTTAAAAATTAGCTCAGTTGGCTCGCGTATTCTTTATGGTCATCATAAAAATCAATGAGTCAAATTAAATTGTCTCAATTAATTCCGTTACTGCCTTTCTTCTCGTTTTGTTAAAACATACTTTCAAGCCACTTGCAGAGCCCAGGCTCTCGCTCAAGTGCACGCTTGTAAATTTACATTACATATGCATATTAGTGGAACAATAAACAATCCGCGGACTTTTCACCGCGTCTGTATGCTGTTTTTTTTTTGTTTTTGTTTTTTACATGTTGCAAAAACACAATTTGGCCATCGGCTAATGATTTACCGCACAAGAATTGACAAGCTAAGGAAAGAGAAAAGCATGCAGAAATGTGCTGCAGCATTACATTTAACGGGTACATGTATGTTTATGCATATAACCACCTCTGAATTCTGATGGGAAAGCATGTGCAGAGTGCACCGACTCCCGGGAATAACATAATTCACACGCATCCATTGCGAATTTCGATTGCAGTTAGTATCTTGGGTGGTTTCAGTCTTCTTTTCCTTTCCACTTTCGGCTGTGTCAATTTAGAGCATTTCGGCGACGATAATTGACAAATTATAAGGCTTGTTTTATATAAAAGTTTTTTTTTCGGGTAAAGGTACTTTAACATTTTAATTTAATTTTTTGATTAATATTCAACAATCGTAGTTAAAATTCATATTTTTGCAAATAACTGTATGGTAAGCCAACAAGATTTCTGACTGTATATAAATAGGTTAGAAATCGTTTTGAAATGGAGCGAAGTTGTTGATTGAAATAGTGACACTTATAGCCAGAAAGGATATAAGATTTGGTATATCCGGTAAAGTAATTAGTCTATCTAGAAACTTTGATGCAGCAGAAGTACGACTTATGAAAATATTATCTGCGACATTTCAGGCTTCTTATAGGATATTATTACACTTTCTTAAGTAAAAAATTGCGTTGTTAAACAATTCTATTTTGTCACAGTTTTATTCACAAGCGATTCCCTCTTCACTCACTCGAAAAAATAAGATTGGAATACGAATATGTTTTATAACGATTTTATAATAGCATTAAGGACATACGGTTGAAGAAAATTCACGGAAAAGACACAAAATGTATGAGACTATAACGATTTTATAATAACATTAAGGACATACGGTTGAAGAAAATTCACGGAAAAGACACAGAATGTATGAGAAAAATTATGAAAAAAGCATTGTCGAGAAAACACGACAGACATTTTTTTTTGTTGTCATGTTATATATATAATTTCACATTTAAACACGGTTTTTGTACATATTCTTCTCTTTGCAGCTTGTCTGTACACAACACCATGATTAGTCATGTCGGCCGATTAAAAATAGTGTCGCCGATATTTTTGTTGATTTTTAGTACGTTGAGATGAATGTTTACCTCTTTCGTTTTTATCGTATAGTCACTTTAAAGTAGCCACCAGCATGTGTCATTAAACTCGCCACGCTTTTCAATTGGTCGAAAGCGCCTTCACTCATCAGCGACTACTTGGAGTTCATAAGACAGCGGCTGCTTGAGTGTCTATCGCACGCTGCGCTAGAATACGGTGCCAAGCTTTCGTCACTTATGTAAAAAGAAAACAACATGTATATAACTTTTTCTACTATATTTTCACTGGTTATAAGCTCTCATACAGATCAAGTTGCACAACTCGATGATGTGCCGTTGTCCTTCATGCTTCAATGAACTGGTTTACATATTAATTTTTGGCAGGCATCTCAAAATAATTCGCTCAGGAAATTAATGTTAAATTGAGCAGATTCATATGGCTCGTTTTCTTCGTAATTGGAGATATGAGGAATATAAAAAAAAAGTGCAGCGCGAATAGAGTGCAGCACAGAATAAATAATTTTCAACCATCAGCACGGAAAAACAACAACTGAAGGAAATCGTCTGCTGACTGCAGTAATCCGCGATATATGTGGCAACAAAAAACATAATTCAAAAAAATCTTAATTCTTATTTATGTATTTGTTTTATAATAATTTAACATCTTGCTCATAGATTTCATGGAATAAAGTTAAATCTTTCTGAAATGTTCCACATTGTCGCACGTTTCTGGTGATTTTTCATCTTATGAGCTGTTCTTAATAATGGCGGGAGTTTTTAAAAATAAACCATAGCGATTGTAACCTAATTTTTACTTTAATGTCTACGAATACATAATATTTTAGACATCGTTCGTTGGAGAGCGCATATATTAATAAACAAAACACATTCAAACGTCACAATCTTGCAGATT
>JANSTS010009682.1:34131-52143 GCA_026546915.1 Sylvicola fuscatus
ACAGCAACTATTGCACAGGAATTTATTGGGTCGTGCGTTATTAAGTCATGTAAGAAGTAATTTGAATAAAAATAATAATTGCACAAGCAGTCAATCAAATAAGTTAGTTATGTGATATAACATATGTACAAAGTATATACATAGTTGATATCAAACAGTGAGCATTTCTGCAGTCGAAACGGAGGCAGAGGAAAAGCAGGCAAAAGTAGCGACAAGACAGCGAATTAAGTTCGTGATGGCGCAAAGACAACAGCGTGTCAAGATTATTGTCAAAGATAAACTTATAATTTCTTATAAGTGAAGCCATGTGTGTGCGAGCATGCATATATGTTAGCCGCATTAGTTCGCGCTGTGCAACTTATGAGTCTCTTCACCATCACCACCGCCCAGTCTTATTAGTTGTGTGCTGCCATACAACATTAATGACAACTGAATATAATAAAAGCATGAATATTTTGATAGAGTGAAGCATAAAGACGCATATTTATGCGTGTAATCCCATTTATTTAAATGTGTCGTCCCACTGTGATAATCGCAATAATTACAAACGGGCTGTCCTGAGCCGGCGATTTTTATTATCTTCATCATCGAAATCATCGCGATTATGTCTGCGGATGGTTTCTGTTTAAGGTGCTTTTTTGTTTTCCTTCAACATACGAATTGTTACAACTTTTGTTTAGACGTGAATGCACTTTGAAGGTGCCAAGTTCCCATTATGCTTTTACACAACTCGTTGTAGCTATTATAATGGCATGGCTGAATATACATAAACTTATATCCAAGACGGACCATGCCACCACCAAAATGGCCAATGCAAAAAGAACTTTTGGACATAATAAAAGAATTAAGATATTTTTTTCTTATTTTATTTTCTGCTCTCTATCTTTCGTTTTGTTTTCGTTTGCGACACTTTTTTTGTTGTATTTTTTTGTATTTTTTTTTGATCAAGTTTGTGTCTCATAATCAGCCCACGCACCAAGCAGTTGGGACATTGTGCGACTTTTTCCAACTTGATACAGCCTGTCATGCGATACACTTGCAGATTACGGGCGACCATCCGCACCAGAGCCACCACACAAGTGTGCAAGATCTGCCGCACATGACCGCTTCTTCAAAGCGAAATTCTTCAGCATTTCCACGTTGGTTGACCGGTTAGTTACTCATCGACCATCGCATCGTGCCAGTAAGTATTGTATATAAAACAAATACACACAACAATAAAATCAAATCAAACAGAATGAACACAAAAGATCGACGCAAAAAAAAAAAAACTGCTTCAAGGTCATAATTTAATTAAAAGATGAAGCAACCCGATCATCTTCATTACAATGCCGAATGAACGAGGCTCACCAGCGATTATGAGGATTGAAAGATGACGATTATAATGACTACGATGACTCTCAGACTGCTTGTCTAGTCTAATCTGTTTAATATAAATTCACATGTACATATGATACGTGTGTGGGATATACTCGCGGCTAAGAGGAGTCCCGGCAGCGACAAGACGCGCCGCGCCGCGCCGCAGCCGTGCCATGGTGGCTGCGATGTCGGTGTGGTGGCGAGCATAAAAAAAGCGCGCGCGGCATCGTTGAATATAATATGTTTGTACAATGGTTGAAATTTGTGCACAACGAGAGCGCGCGGCTTCTGATTGCTTTCAAATAAACAAAAATTTTCATAAATAATAATTATGTAATATGCAGTCAATTAGCCTTTTGGGTGCGGACTGGCAGAGAGATGTAATTTCAGTCGGCAATTCTTCTTTTCTTGATCGCGTCTTCACTTATATTTATGATTTATATTTGATTTGGCTGCCGAAAACGTAGAGAACGCTGTGATGCTTGTGTTGGTGCTGTATTATTTATTTCAATTCTTCATAAGTAAGCAAACCAATTGAATCTTGAGCGGGCTTTATTGAAGTATAAAGTGCGTGAGAAAACATAGAGTGAGTGTACTTAGTTGGAGAGACTTTCATCTTCTTCAGACAACTCAGGCTCATTATAAAGTGAATTGTTCTCTATCTTTAGACCATGTATTTCCCATTACAACTGGATGTGTCTTTTTCTCTGCATTTTCTTTTTATTGCCTTAATTTTTCCTTCATAAAGTGGTTCAAGTTGTTTTCATGTTTGTTAAATGTATTTTATCAGGTCACAGATTAACGCTATTGCAGCCCAGCACTTATGTTTGTCATCATGTGGTGATTTGTTTTAAAAGCCGATTGCAGCGAAACCAAATAAAAATCCTTTTTAGTTTTTTTTTTGTTTCAAATTATTACGATTTTATGTTTATCGCCATTAAAATTCGAATATTATCTTGCAGATTGGAGAGATAAAACAAGAAGCTCTTCTGTAATTTATGGTAGTAACAAAAAGCAAACTGATTTCTAGTTGAAGGGTCCATTTATAAAAGAAAAAGATCTATGATTACCACCACAAATCATGAGACAACAAAATATTTCTGTCCATAGATATGTAAATTCAAATTTTTGACTTCCTTCCATTGTCTTTCCAGTTCAAATTGTAAATTTAAAGAGAGTGGTTGCCAACTGAGGGAAATATACACAAAACAAATGCCACAGCCAGAAAAAAAGCACTTCGTCACACTGATCGCATAGTCACCGAAGTCATCAAGAAACAGGAAAATCGCTTTTATTGTTAATTTCGCAAGGTGACAATAATGATCATTATAAAATAATTCAGTTCTCATTGCGGACTCTGATGTGAAGACGCATGAATACAACAACAACAACAACAACAAAAAACCGCCTTAAGGTCGATCAGGAAAAGTGATATTTGGTGGCCCCTAACTAACGTAATATAACAAGCGCATAATCGTGACAATTTATTTCACAGCGCGACAATGCATCGACACGGCGACGGAAACACGTGGATACATACATATTTCAAAGGCACCGGTGAACGCCTGTATTTGTACAAATTGCACACACATATGCTGTTCACATATCGAGGGCTCAAGCAATGTAATAACACTGCAGTTTTGTCTTGTATAGCCATCGAGAGACCTTAGAATAGTTAATTTGAAATAACTCTATTGTGTGCGTGTGCTGTCGACGGCAATCTGCAGCATAATTTGCAACATCTGTTCCCTGGGGATAACTGGATGTGTGTGACCGAAGTCGAGTAACAAAACGCCAGGACTGCAGTCTTTAGGCCACACCACTGAAGATAAAAGGTGAGCGCACAAGGTAGAAATGAATGGCCATATAAGAGGAAATTACGTTATTAGCGAAACCGACAGCCAGGCGAATCCAACACCACAATAAAAAGGGACTCCCTTATGGGATATTCCCCACAAAATAGTGTAAGTAACACATAATCCTGGCAATGTCCAAGCACCGAACGTGCGTATTTGCCAGTATTAGGTATAATATAACACAAGAGTGCACACAATGCGCCTCGTATAGTCATTTGCATTGTACACACCTTATAATTCGTTCAAAAGGTATTTAAGGACTAAGGGACACTCGTATATGGGCCAACAATTTGTCATTATTTCTATATGTAATATTAAGAGTAAATATAATGGCTAATGAATATTTAACAAGCTAGGTGTAAAAGGTTTTTATTGGACTCACTATAATTGTCGCTCACTCCCAGCCGAACCTGGCTCGCTGTCCGCTTTGTCTTTTTGATTGGCTGTCCCAATATCGTAAAGTTGCCCAAGTCGATTTGCTCCACAAACAGAAAGTAGACGGTGCCCTGTTCCAGTTCGCCCCTCACAAAACCACGTGGCCGCATCACTTCGCGATAAATGTCGCATTCCGTTGAATTCCGTATGAACTGCAGCCTAAGCATGGGTGGCAACTTGAAACCATCCTGTTTCTTGTAGGTGTTTAGCACCTCAAAGGTGACGGCGAAATTGGTCTTTCGATCCTGCGTCATTGAACGAATTTTCCCCTCAAATACGGTGGGCGCTTCAAAGGCCAGTGCACTGGGATCGCGTGCCGAACAATAGCGACGCTGACGCGGTCGTTGCTGGGCAGGTGACACAATTGGCCGCGAATCGCGACGTTTGCGTCGCTGCAGTTCAGCATAATTTTCTAATGAATCTGGATGCTGCTGCAGATGGAACTGGGCTGGTGTTGCAGCAGCAGCATTTGCGATGCCGGTGGTGACTGACGATGCAGTTGTATGACCGTCGAGGCCAGCATTCGCGGCTGCCGCATCGAGTTGTTGATGGTACGCTTCGATGCGTGCCCGTTTCTCACGAGTCCGCTCCAACCATATCCGCCGATGTAGCTCACTTGGGTCAACCAATGTGTTGCTGCCGCCACGGATCTCCAACTGACTATTCTGCTGTTGGATGGTGTCTTCATGATCGATCGTTACGTGTCTATCGTCTGCTACGACCAGTGTCGTTTTAAGTGTATCGTTGGAACGTTCATACTGACCACTCGTCTTTAACTCTACTTGTTGTTGTTGTGGCACTGCCCGATTACTACTAGCACTAGCACTACTGTTACTTTGATTACTGATTAGATTAGTACAATTTAATACATTATTACAATTATTGTGAAAATTATGGGTATTTTGATTATTATTTTTTAAATTATTTGCACTATTCACATAACCACTAGACTTAATTAAATGACTATTATCATTTGAATTTGGAACATTTTGAACATTTATGTTCTGGTAGGGATGATCACGATTTCTTTTATTACTATCAACATTTAAGTGTTTACTTGATTGATAATCGAATTGTGGGATGATGATGCCTCTGCCTGCTGGATGCTGTTGCTGAGTTGTCGTTGATGCATCCGTTTCGACGTGGATGGCCCGTTGGCCACTTAATGGTTCTGTGGTTATGCTGGCTATGATGTTTACTGTGGAGGATATCTGCACTGGCTGGGGTTGTGATGTTGTCTGTGTGTCTGTGATAGCTGCTGATGGCGTGTTTGTATTGACAGGGATGGAACGTAACGGTGCTAGATGCATACTGGATGCACCAGGCGACCGACATACCAGTAACATGAGAACTGGTAGCCACAGGTACATTTGATATTTGGCCAGACTCCATTTGCGCAGTGCGTGCGCATACATGGCGTCCTCTAGTCCCCCCACCCCCCAATACTGCTTGCCACTGTAATTATAACACACGGGAGTCCCGATCCAAATCTGTGAGGCGCGCTTGTTCTTCACGCTGCTGCCTCTATGTTGCTGCGACAGTCAATCGTATTCACTGGATTCGGTTCTTGCCTGTACCTATGTTGACCACACAGAAACGCACACTTAGACCATACAATGCACGTCTTATTCTGAGGTTGATCCTACTGTGCAGTTAATTCCGTAATTTCGACTAATAGGTTCTGGATGCCCCCTCTCTGCTGCTGTGTGCTGTTTTGTAAACTTTCTATGTCTTGTTGCTTTATCTTTCAGTCTCTTTGTTTTTCCGCACGAAGATGCTGATCCTTTTGAGATTTATACGAAGGATATTTCCAGTTTGTGAGGATTTTTCTCACGTTCTCTGATCGCCCGTACGTGCCTTTGATGGATACAGCGATGTTTATGTCACAATAGATAAATATTTTTTTTTTTTTTGGATAGATTTGTTTTCGCACTTCCCAAGTTTAGACTCGCCAGAATGGGTCTAGGGCTCCCGCCTTGATCTGTGCGCACAATATATTACGTTATTTATGACTGTATATGTCCGATATTGCTTCTCGTTGAGATCACGTTTGATCCTCATCTTCTTTTGGTTGGTGTGGATCGTTTTGTGATTAGGGGGAAGATAGTTTTCCAACAATAGTTTACCTTCAAATGGAAATCCATGCAGCTTTTCGTGTTAATGCTCCAGAAATGTATCATCACATTGTTGACGTTCAATTAGTAATCCAAATATAGATTTTCGATATCTTGAACATATTAAAAAACACATTTCACTGACAACTGTTTTTTCTTGTATTTCGATTTTCTTTTATAAATATAATTTTTTTATTTTCCTTGAATTTTTTTAATTTATTTAAACTTGTAATTTTTTTTTTTTTTGTCAAATAAATTGTAATTCTCACACTTTTTGTTTCACATTCAGTTAAACTCATTGATTTTATTTAAAACACTGGTGAAATTTTCTGTATCTTTTGCTCTTTCCAATTTAAAAATCCTCTTCCAGGATAAGTGTATTCAAACGAAAAATAATATCTAGATCGATGAAAAATCAAAGTAAATGTCTTCAGTTAGTTTGTTTTCCTAATCGTCTTCACACTGCGGGACATCGCCACTAGCAAGCGTACAACAACCGCGCGAGAAAAATCGTATGTGTTCTCGTTAGAAAAGCGACGAACGTTGCTATGCTGACAAGATCATTTGAAAAAGCTTAACGGACGAACACGCGCATTTAGGAAATCCAACTAAAATCTGACTCAGAAAACCTGATGATTTTTCCGTCGGGATTGATGTTCTCGCAGATAGAAGCAGTCGGTATATTCTTTTTAGTACATAATAGGTCTATGTGCAATCTATTTGTATAAACACATCGAAATGTTAACACTATATGTACAAATATTCTACTAGAATGCGATTGTGTGAAATGGTACTAAAAGCTGTAGTGATAGTTTGGTGAATCGGTACTCAGACTTTTCTTTCGTGCAGGCCAATCCTCGAAACTCGTGTGTTCTATTTTTGAAATTAACAGAAGCACAAAAATAAATTAACAAGACACAGCAAGAAATTAATGAAAAGTTGGGACAGAAAAGGCAGACTTGTAGAGCGTAGACTCTATGAAATTGAACTACAG
Source organism: Sylvicola fuscatus (assembly GCA_026546915.1). NCBI lineage: Eukaryota > Metazoa > Arthropoda > Insecta > Diptera > Anisopodidae > Sylvicola > Sylvicola fuscatus. Next base: position 40,890 of record JANSTS010009682.1, read on the forward strand.
ACGGTGGATTCAACCCCAAAAATTGAATAATTCTGCAGATTGTAGATTATCCTTAATTTATATAACTGGTACATAAGAAAGAAATTGCATATTATAAACGGTAGAGCGAATGATTCAAATCTTAAGGCACTGCATATTGCAAAACGAAATGTAGATAACATTTATCGCGAAATTATGGCATTTTAACAATTTTAATTTACAAAGAATGTAGGAAGATTTACAGACACGGCAGTCGGCGGATAAACGCGTGATTGAGAAACCGAGTTGGTCAGTTAGAAATGATTCGATACACTGAAGCTGCTCATCGGTGATTTTATAAGCGGCTACAGGAAAAGATGTCGTCGGCAAAATTTCAAGAAAAAAAATGCAGTCGACGACAGGCGCTCGTTCTTGCATGTGAGACTTCGGCTCTCATCCAGTTACCAATTGATATCAAAGGGTGCTAGAGTGAGAAAATCATAAGGCACCACAATTCAATGACAGAGGACACAAATATACACACCGAATTCAGACTATAAGTTAATGTGTGCGGTGGCAATTCATAGTTCTTGTGTGGCTCGACACTACGCACACGAAATTGACTTTCTCGATGCAAATCACATATCAGAACGTATAGAGATCGTTAAGTTCTTTGCCTCATGGATGATGAATAGCTATGTGCGAACGACGACGATGGACGCGCTCCGTGAACGCCGTCCTCCTCGTAGTCGTCGTCGTCACGACGCGTGCGCGCGGCACTCATCTCCGTTATATGTGCGACGCGACGTTCGTATGTATATATAAATATATATGAAAAGAAGCGTATAGTGAAAATTTCTCCTCATTTTTTTTACGGTAAATTTTGTTTAAAGTTTTGCTGGTGAAGGTTTTCTTCAGATTTTCTTCGAGGAAATCTTTCGGGTGACGATCGTTATGTACGTGATCTATATTTGCATTCACGGTGTCTAGAGTTGTCTACAGCTCTGCTCCTCTTTATACATATACTACACTCTACGGTATTGGATTGCACTAAATTAGTAACACGTAAGAACGGTGGCTCATGTAATTGTGTGGCTGTCTATTACTTTATGTACGTTATGGATTTATGTGCTCGTACATGTATATCAAGTACATAGGCTTAAGACGATAATTCAAATGGAAGGAAATGAAAAAGTGGATAGTGCAGACGGTTAGATTTTTCCTTTTATTTGAAATTTCCTTAAAAAAATGAATTTTTGCTCAAAACACCCAGAACAACTGTTGTGTTTTTTATGACTTCTTTTAAGTGACTATTTCATCATTGGCTATGACTTATGAGTATTTACTTTATTTCACTCTCTTTTGTTCTGGTTCATGTGATAAGAAAAATTAAAGACAGTATAACTATTGGATAAATTGGCTCATTAGTGTATATAATTAATTATAGAGTAAAATAGATTTTTATCAATTTCCTATCTGAAAGTAAATGCGAAATGAATTTTCGCACAATAATGAAAAGGAAGTGCAGCCAAAGAAAATGGTAATATTCTTGAATAAATTGCTGTCGACTTTTCAAGATTTTCTTAGCTGTTGTGCTGAGAGTTTTACATCTGAGTATAGAGTTTTCGCGTGCACACGGTTCTAAATTGAGAATTAACTTGCTAATTAAAACTGGAGTCAAATCGAGTTAATGAACACACGCACCATGAAAGGCGCATATAAATTCCCATCTTGCATTCAATTTATTTATGCTATGGGAAATTTCAGTTACACTTCTTTGTGCAGTGTGAAAATTATACGTACAACTTTTCCATGCAGTTAATTTTTTATTTATTTTTTATTCCCTAAATAATTAATTATTGCAGGAATTTTCCAACAAATGTCCTATTAATTTTTTTTGCTTTACGTAAAAATAAAACTGACACCGAATTCGAACTATATATTTATAATGACACACACAATCGCGGGACTTGAGTTTTGGAAAGTGTCGTTAATCCGTGGAAGGGACACTTTGATCCGAATTTGAAACTGCACTTTTTTAGTAATTCACCTATATTCAGTACGATTTTAAACAGTCGAATCAAGTCTCACAAAAAAAAATTAAGTTAATTTACATAAGTCATTTTATACACTCGTTTTTTGTGCAAAATGTTCATCATTTTTCACGATTTTTTCTTTCACAATCTTAAATATTTTTAAAATTATTTTTAACTTTGGAAGAAAAGTATTTACATTTATTATGTTTAATAATTTTTATTTCTTTGATCAGAGTTTGTATTTCTGAAGTGATAACTTGGACTCTACGCACAGGCTGCGAATGCGTCCAACCAGTTCGGCTGTCGACAGTAGACTGAAGAAAAACTGAATACAGTGGGAAACCGAAGTATACACACAAAATCATACAAAACGACGAATAGCAAGCATGAAAATAAATATAGAAAGAATATATGTACGTAGTCACTGAATACAGCATACAATTTCTATAGATATTTGGTATACGAGTAAACTGTATATGCGTTGAGGCCTTTTAGTATGCCAAAGAAAAAGGAGGAAAAGGAAGGTATGAGCGGAACAATCAGAAAGGAAGCGATTTTCGTACTGAAAGAGTTTTATTGTTTTCGGGAAATAGGAAGGCTATTTTATTAAACTTTTGTTTATTATTTTAATTAAGCCAAAAAATTTATAATTACATAAGCAATTTTAAATCATTCCCAAGAATTTGTAAAATATTAAAATTAAAAACAATTTAAATTTTTTTTTAATTTTAAACAACAATTAAATTCAAAATTGTTGAAATACATAATATGTGACTAAGCGCCTCTACTGAGAACAAACAATTGAACTTTACCTATCATAAATATTTGTGTATTGTCTTATCACATCCAACACGTTGCTGCAGTCGATAAGTATAACTTCATGTGCGTAATAACATTATTATTGGAATGCGTATAACACCATTTATAGCTGATTCATTAAGGTCTAAGCTTACTCACATATCATTTGAATGTTTTCTTACGTTCGCGGGCGTATATTCGCTGATCCACTTCCTGTCAGATGCTAAAATCGCAAATAATAAAAATTAGTACTGATTCCAGAAAGAATTATTAGCCATACACAAAAACAAACAAGCATTTTTGTTACTCACAGCAACTTGTATGTTCTAATATATTGCGAATAGCATATATGCAGAAACATTATAGGAGGTCGCAATATTATTTAAAACAAAAAAAAAGGCACCCAGCCAATGTGCAAGATGTCTCGCTCGTCGTTTCGCTGTCGTAAGACGCAGCCTCAGCCACATTATATACGTATACAATAGATTGCAATAGAGTCGGCATACGCGCGATTATAATGATGTTGTACATATTGGCGGATGGCGGATGGCGGGCCGCGATCTCACAGCGATCGAGAATCGGTGAGCATAATAGAAGTTATGGATTATGGAAACAGTCGAATTATAAATAATTGTTATTATTTTTCAATAGACGATTTATACATTGTGTTTATTCGTGTATGTTTACGTTTATACGGTTGCTCTACATATACGAGTGTATGTATGTTTGTCTACAGCGGGTGTTGAGATGGCGACTCACAAGATGGTTCTACGCCACTGCATACTAAATTTATTTATGCTTTCACGTACGTAAACTTCTTATGCTTGCTGCCTGTTATACTCGCATATATGAGTTTAATTCTTTTGGCTGCTCGTTTTTTTTTATATCTACATAATATATATATTTTAGCTCTTTTTTAATGTTGTTGTTGTTATTTTTCGACAGCAGAATAGTAGCATTAACCGAATGATGACTTATTACTTCTATCTTTGCCTTCTCGGCTGTTATGGTCAGGAGACCAGAACGAATTTCGAAGGGTGATGTTAAACAATGCATATTCATTCGTAAAAATACACACATTACATACATTACGGGCACACACCGGCGACTTGGTAGCTCGCAATATCTACCGTCTTCTGCTATGTGTACATGGCCATTCACGGCAACATTTAAATTCATATTTAGATATATTACATGGCGACTTAGATTTACAATAGTAATTGAAATCCAGCATAGATTCAAGTGCAGATTTTCTTCCAAATTCCATACATCTTATCAATGCACTTAATAATTTATAAAAGAGGAAGTTATACGATGTAAAGTGTACACATATAAAATTTCAAAGCAGGCGCCAGTAAATCATAATGTGCCGGTAATCATGTTACTTTTCAAAGTGACATCGATTAAAAGATAGCTGTTATAAAAATAAATTCGTTATTGCCAAAAGAAAATAACTTTAGTATTAATAAAAGCTTGTATGAACATGAAGCTTTTGTAAGTATGTGATCTGAGATTTCAACCTTGTACTCAGATAACAACTTTATTGTATTGCTCTAATCAGCTGTTGCGTGGAAATGCTAATTCCGTTTTAGGCATACCTTTGATCATACATTCACACGTACACACATTATTTCAATTCATATTGATTTTACAAATAAACATAGCATACATAAGAATAAATAGACGTCGATAGCGCCAGACACATCGGAAACCTATAATCGAATTAAAACTGCTCAAATATACGTGCAGTGTTTTTTCCCACACCTTCTGCAGCGGCACCAGTGTCGGTATTCGAGCTCATATGACTGCACATGCATGGCCACTTATTACAATTTATTGAATGTATGCGAAATGCATGTTTGCAGAAGAATCCATGACAATAACTGCATGTGAAAAACTCTAACGCTTTATCGGCTCGTGTGTGCTTCTACAATACAATATATTGAAGTTCGAGCAGTTAAGGGCAGGTGTTATGTAATAAATTTGTGAATTCAGTGTGCAAAAGTACTTTGACCTTTTCCCCATCGTTTGGAAGTTCTCTTTTTTTTTTTGACTTTGTTTTATTTTCAGTTTAGACACATACTACACCTAACACCACCAAATGGAAAATACCTATTCAGAATAATTCGCTGGTTGAATTAATTTCCCTTCGGCTATGTTTTTAGGTCAGTTCAACGTCTGCAGGATGTTTTGATTAGAAGGCGCGGCATGCGGCTTCTTTTAATTTGTAAAACTGTATGTATGCACGGTATTTTCTAATCGATATATACTTTTATGATGTAGCATGTGTGTCAGAGAATTTTACATATATAATTACGCTTACCATACTTGCCTAAAAAAAAACATAGTGCAAAATGCTGTAATTCATTAGTACGAATATTAATTAAGAAATTATATTCTTATTAATAATAAAATGTCCACAAGACTTTGTTAGAGTTAACCGTAAAAAATATCCTTGAATAATAAGTTTTTGCATGTAAATGTTTACTTGTTGAATTTGCACAACTATTTCTGTATAATGATTTTGGTGAAAGCAAATTATTCGTGTTAGTACTTTTAACTACTTTTATTTAATTCATTTTTTTTTGTTTATTAGCTCCTATTTTCAACAATTTTTTTTCTATTCTTTTTTTGAACAACATTAATTGAATTATATATACCGACAATCTTCTTATGTTTATTTTATTTCAAAGAAGAAAAATAAATTAAAAAACACATATTTTATCAGAACTTATATATAAACCATATACTACTTTAAATCTTCTACAAATAAAACACATATTTTTTGAAATATCAAGAAAAGTAAATCATTCTTTAAACAAATATCAAAACATAGTTTACAATCTTAATGTATTCCAATAAAGAAAAATTACCATTTTATTAACAATCGGTTTTAGCAATTTACGCAGTGTTGATACACCAATCATTATGGCATTTCTACGGATACATTGTGTGAAATTTAGCTGCTAAACTCGACTGCACAAAATGCATTTTATGCTTGTCTGACTCATGACAGTCAAGTACTAAATTGCAGTTGCATCATCCGCACAGACTGCAGTCTACAGGTCGGACGTTTATGTACAAGACAATTCTTTCCGCACGTTATCTAGCCGGCATACATTGTTTTACGTGCTCTTATGTATATTCGACTTTGGCGCAGACTACTTTTAATTTCCATTGCATTCTACTATTTAATTTCTTTGCAGACAAATTAAGACGCTTCTTATCTTATGCGAACTGATTAATTATTTACGCTTAGTTGGCATTATAGTAAATCATCGGGAACGCATTCTATTTACACACGCTTGTACGACTTTGCTTGAATAAAAGTTTAAATACTGTTCAGTGTCTTTAGCATCATCGGCGTCCCATTCGAAAATTGTTTAAATATTTTTGTAACAATTGTTCGAATCAAGCGTAATATGTTATAAGAAAATTGTGATGGCAACTAGAATATGCTGTCAAGGTAAGTCTTATATGTTTAATATTTGCAAAATGTGTCATTCTATCAAATCGTTGATTAATCTCGTTAGGTGAGTTCGCGTGCCAATACCATTAATCATCGTTTCGATATATTAATTATGTTGACTTCTATTTCGATGAGATCAGCGGCATCCAGCGATTAATTTATTCAATATTATTTAGCAACTTAATTTTGTGAATCAATTTCGCTTTTGTAAAGTTATCCAAAATTGTGTATTTGATCCATATTTATGAAAATTGTTGCTATTTTAGGCCTTATGATCATAAAAAATACTCAAAAAAATATAACTTACATAACCATTTAGTTGACCTTTACGTTTACACGCGTTTTTTTTTTTTTTGTAAAAAAACCATAATAGTTCAATTCAGTTCATTCCAAACGATTTTTAATTTGAAACAAAAAAAACTATATAAAGTATGTATAATATATAGACAAAAATTTTAATTAAGAAACTGTTTTGTGAAATTCCAGTTGTCCATCACAATATTAACCGGTGTTCTTGCGTTGGCACGTTCGTCATTGTTTAGCTACTTTTTCCAAATTAATTCCATAAAAGACATAATATATGTACATAATATACACATACCTAAGCAACCATATAACTAAGTTAGAAATAATTCGCATAGTTAATTTGAATCAGTTAACGCACTGTACAAATCCCATTTACATGATTTTCTTTTTTCAAAGTTTGGGTTCATTTGCGAGAAGAGGAAGAAAAATGGACCATCAAAACCACGGCTGAACACATTAAAAAAGAAGAAGGAATAACTAAGGCGCCTTCAAAATGATCTGTTTATCCCATCACACGCGAAATTGACTTCATTTAAATTGTGATTCTTTATTCATCCTTTATCAATTGCGCTGGTTTAACCCACCACCTCACTTCAGACAGTCTCAACGTTAGCATGTCTCGCCTCATCAAGCACTGCAAATATTACATTTGAACCATAAACTTTGTTTCACGAGTGTTTATATGTGCGCCAAAAACGTTTATGTTAAAATGATCTGGACGTACACTTCACAGGAATTACAAACGCTGCTGCGGATTTTATAGTTGTTGAAACCATCACCAGCACTCATCAATACAGTTTTACGCGGAATCCGATGTTAATTAGATGTAGCGAGAAAAGTGCGAAGTTCCTCAATCATTAACATTATAATTTATGCAATTTTATTGAGCAAAATTAAATGGTTTATTAAAAAAGAAAATTATTGGAACAGTAATACAAAACGTTTATTATTAAATGTAAAATTGTTCAACCTTCCATTATTTGACATAACATTTTGTATATCTTTATAAAGTGAAAAAAAAACATTTAAATTCAATACATATTAATAAAAAGAAGTTTTTATTAATCCTTAAATTAGTGATAGACATTATATAGTTGATTCTATATAATGGATTTGAATTAACATTTTCGTAAATTTTAGGTAGTATAAATAGCATTTGAACGCAACATAAATAAGAACATTTGAAACAAGAAAATGTAAAGATACGAAAATTTTTAATATATTGATTTTTCATTTAAGAAAAAAACATTTTACAAATGATAAGTTTTTCTCACACCAAACGTAAATATAATGCAACAAATGGTTATTAATTGTGTTAAATGGCAAATGTATAAATTAAAAACTATTGTAGATAATTTATATATTTTGATGAATGTTAAACTCAATCCTAAAATTTTAAGTTCGTGTAAAGATGAGGAATATAAATATATTAAATTAAGTAATAAATAAACATGATTGAAATATTTTATTTATGCCTTAAAAACTGTCTTATAGTTAGTTTTTTTTTTTCCTTTTTCGGATTTTCTCAAATATTCATCATATACATTTTATTTTAATTTTAAGTATCTTTTGAAACCTTAACTTTTTAACAATTATTAAAAAGCTTAAGACCAGCAACTTTTCTAAACATGTCAAGGTCGAAAAAAAATCCTTCAAGGTCAAAATATGATTTTCGTAAGAAAAAATTAAATGTTCTTAAAAATATTTAAGTCGTGTATTGCATCAAAACCACCGTTTTTTGTGCATTTATAATTATAGCATTTACAAATGATGTTTTAAATGTTTGCTACCAATTTTCAGCATTAATTGTTCAAATCGTGTAACGTTTATAAGCAAAATATTTATCTCTGTTCATTGCCTCCCGTAAAGCAATCTCTCATTTATTTATTGTGATATACATTTTTTTTATATCTAGATGTATGCACATAAGTACACATAACAAATAAATACAGCACTGGCCTGGCGAGTGCCTTGTGGATGGATGAGAAAAATAAGAATCGTAACCTTCTGTGGCGTGTGCCAAAATTGGCAATTGTAAAGTTGGTTTAACCAAATAAAGAACAATGCGTACGTTTTGATAGTCGTCCATTTTTGTACAAAATAATATAAATAAGTGAAGAAATAAAAATGCATTTATTTGTTGTTGTACACTGCCTCCTATATAGCCGCACTCACACTAGCTGACGGACTGCACAATCATGCACATAGTCTAAATAAAAACATAATTTATACTTAAAGGAAAATTGTTGCAGTAGCGGCGCGGCATCTTGTATATTGAATAACAGCTCGACTAGGATATAACTATAATTTGATGTATTTACGCACACAGCACATTCCACACGGCAAGTACCAGTAGTTATTTAGTAAGTATACGGTAACATAGTGGCATCGCATTTATGTGTATCACATGTGCGGTTTTATGTTATAATTTCAGCCATACATACGCGTCGTATAGGCCGCACAAAGTCCGCGTCCGTGGCAAGTGTAGGCAAAGCGAGTTCTATGGTGGCGATGCGATAAAGGCGACTTTTACGGAATGTATGTAAATTGCATATGCACATAAACGATATTGAGAGTACACAGGGTGGGAAAAATCAAAGGGAACATTTACAAGCAATATATAAATCACATGGTAAAATTTAAATTATTTTATTGGCGTGCTGGATATTTTTATGCTTAAGAAAAATTGCATATGCGCCATGAATACCAATTTCTATGCGCTTTTATTGTTCGGTGCGTCAACACATGTAAGGCACTTGACATCAAACATGTTACATATATGAGAGAGAGCAATTAAATGCTCGTTTGCCTCCAAAGTCCAGCCACCGGTTGCCCTTAAAAAAAATAACAAACATACACATGAACATAACCGAAACACGCTGAAGCATCGCCATCGACAATGAATATGTTAATAAGGTGATGTCTTGGAATGAATTAATATTAAATAGGATTAAATTGTGAGCGACCCAAATAAGCACATGTCATCGTTTCAGCTTTGGCGGATATGCCTTTGATTTAGTGTGTTGCGGCGATGAGACGCGCGCATTTTTGTGTGCGCATAAAAATCCCTCCATTTAGTTGGTGGCTCAAAATTGACCAGCTTTGATGTAAAGCTCTTCACAGCGAGTCGCCCCTTATAGCTGGCAGGGCATGCGCACGCGTACTACATTGTACAAATAATGGTTGCGACGCGACGTTGAGCGAGCTTATAGGCTGTTGTAACCGGCTCTGCATTTTCCACCGCAGACAGTTCGACGTCATGTGTCCATCCGTGGAACGCGCTTTCTTAAGGAAGCGCGAACAGACAATAATGCGGCGAAGCAAACCAAACAAAACAACAACACACAAATCGAAAATCATCTGCGCGATCTAAGCGTCTTGAGAAAATGATGTGATATAAAGAAATGAATGTATTTGTTTGTAAGTTGCCGGTTTATGTTTGGATGTGGATGCTGGCATCGACAGCAACATACTTATAATGTAAAGTGACTTTTTTCAGCTTTTTTTTTTGTAAGTTACTCGTTTCCTCTATGCGTTCTTGCGCAGCGCCTTATGAACCTATACAAGTTTTATTCAGTACCTTAACTGCAGTTATGGAGATCCTCCAGTGGTGGTGTGTAATATTAGCAAAAAGCTTCATTAGTGAAGAAGCGTATCTTTGTCGACATTGAATAATTTGTAATTTGCTGGTAATAAATGGTTTTATATTAGTGTACAGTTTAATTGGTACGTGAATGCCGCGGCTGCCGTCACCGATTATTTATTGCGGTATGACGATTTTCTTCGCAAATCTATTGTTACAATATATGCTGATAATTATATACAATAAAATTATAAATACATCAAATATTTAACGAATACACATAATTTTTTATTACAAGTAATCAAATGTTTTAAAGTGTTTATTTAATTAACCACTGTAAAAATTTGCTACAATATTTGCAGAATTTAAATGAGTGTACTACCCAAAAAAAAATGTTTTTTTTTGTGGCGACATATTAACATTTCACGATATTCAAAATGACAGAAGACATTTGGATATAATTACTTATGGACTGACAAAAATCAAATCAAAATGGTAATAAATGTTTTCATTGCGGGACTTGTTATGGCATTTGGACATTTTTTCATTGTGTCGTTCGCCTTTTGAACGGTTTTAATACGAATTCATAGCAGATAAATTATGTAATCATAAAAACTCTATATGCCAAGCAAAACACGACCATTGTCAATAAAGATATTTTAATCATGAACAATATAGCCAAAAATATGTAGATGATCTAATGATATGTTAAAATATTAAGATATTAGCGAATTCTTTTGCAAAACAAGAACAGGGTTTTTTCAGATGAAATTAATACTGGTTGGAAATTTCTACAATGATGAATCATACTTGTTCGTTTTCGATTTTTTTTAGATTAAGTTTCATATATTTTTAAAATGTTGTTTTTCTAATATTTATTTGTACAATTTAAATTACACCTTTATTTAGTTACAACAATACTTTATTAATATCTAAATATTAAAATAAAGTATAAAATTGTAATTCCATTATTATTACAGGATTATATGCTAAGGTCGAATTCTCATAACACAAGTTCTCACTAATTCAAGGAATGTTGCTGCATGTATTGTAGGTACATGAGTAATAGCCAATGTGTCACTAATTGGAAATCTTTAGACATTT
>JANSTS010009693.1:31054-43172 GCA_026546915.1 Sylvicola fuscatus
CAGAAAATCAATCATTTAAAGTAGTTGAGATGTGGATAATTTTTCCCAAATGCAATTCATATGCTTCAATATTCCAAATAGATTGCGTCTTCGGATATGTTTAGGACGAATTTTCTTTGATGATTTTTTCAGGTAAATATTTACGCGGGCGTTTTATGCGTATGGTAAATTGGGTATGGCGCGAGTTAGTACCAATGAAAATGTTCGACAGTGTGAAAAACATTGAGCAGCCATCTCGCATCAATATTGGCCGTAGAGATTGATTCTTTCGATAGGCTTCCAATTCTCCCCGACAATATTGTACTTATTTCAAAATAAAGAGCTTCTGCCCCGGAAGATATATTGATTTAACGAAAATACATGTTCTTTTGGCGTATAATTATTTTATGTAAACGGAGCCACGGCCCTCGTATATCGAGTCGCTGGCCGAATTCTTTCAGGTCTAATCGACGTCTGAATCAACTGAATCAGATTATTTGTTTATTTAATTAATTTAAAACGAACATAATAAAAATTCCAATTTGAATTCCGTGCGAGAAGTTGAAAAAATAAATGCGCGGCGACGCGATGATTATCGCGAGTTGAACTATAGTTTAAAAATACGCCGACTAGGCACCTGCGTCTTGCGTGGACGCGGTTAAATAATCAGTGGGAAGTCATAAATTGTCGGTCTCATCCCATTGAAATGGCATCATCGACGGATTACTTAGCGTCTAATTGTTCGTGCCACACCAACCAGCCGGAAACTCGCTCATCATCAGCGACCCAAGTTTATAAAAGTGGCGGCGCCAAAAACAAAATCGCACACTTTCGCGTTACATATTTATTTGCGCTGCGCGTACCGCACGCCACAACCCATAGGAAGTGGATCCGTATATACGACGGCCACAGGCATCGGCCAAAGAAAACCAATAAACTGAAACTAAACAAAAATTCCTCATTAACCGCGGAAGGTGTGAGCATCTTAATTGAGCTAACAAAAACTCTTTTCTCGCTTCGCTATATGACTAATTTAGCAGCGCGATGCCCGCAACAGGCCAATAATATGCAGCGAAATAGCCGCGCTAGTTCGACGCTGCACAGCGTCGAGAGGCGGGTATCAACGGAGCGCTTTATTTTCCTGCGGCCCGTTCGCCGTGTTTATGTACACATGTTGGAACATATTATGCTTGTTTATAATTAGTGACTATAATATGTGAAAATGATCATGCGTATGGTTTTCGTTGGCTTGCACCATGTAAAAATGTATTCGGTGCGGCTGAGTGCTAGCGAGTGGAAGACGATGTGTGATATGGTGTAAACAAATTCCGTCGCCTCAACTAATAAACACTTCAATCGGTCAGACTATCTAGCTTCATCCGTTATAGCGTATTTTCATTCAAGAGATGGATGATTTGTGTACGAAATGCGCAGATCATTCAGACCTGGTCTGGTGCGGGATGCGGATAGATGCCAGTTTAGGTGGGCATTGATTTAGTGGGCATGGGCCTGAGCAATTTTATTGGAATGGGGATGGAATTGCAGAGAATTATTACATCCTTGGTGGTTCCTTAATGGATTGATTTGCAATTGACTTAGAATTTCACGAGGAGGCATTAACTGTTAAGGGATCTTGTTTTATCGCATTTTAAATTTTGAAGAAAGAAATTATTCTTATATGGTTGCATATGGTTAAATTTACTATTTATTGGTACAATTTTTTTTTCTCAGAATTCGTTTGATTATGAGGAGAACTATTTAAATGTAACAATAAAATTATTGCAGTAATCATAACTTGGTTGCAGCAACAAAATTGCAACAAAAACACAATTTATTGAATCATTTTTATGATAATTTTTATTTTAGTAAATTGTAATTTTTTTTATGGTTGCTGCAACAAAATCATAGGCCTTAAACAGTCGGAATCTGACAATAAATGTTACGGAACTTACCGTGAGGTTTTTTAGAGTGATCATAAAAATTTAACTAACATAGTTTTTATGTAATTCTTCGCGAGTATTAAACCATTGTTTACGCATTGAAGTAGTCTTTGAACTGATTGTACTTATTCCTCATAAACAACCCTCTCATCTTCCCAAAAATAAAAACGAATAATCGAAACAAACATACATCCCAGTAGGAAAACAATCATAATAAAACTTCACCTACCACCTACCATCGATAAAGTAATGTATAAATGAAAAGATATCCATAACATCAAGACAGCGCGGAGGTCTTGTCTCTCCATAACAACCATAACATGCTAAACATGTGGATTATGTTCTCGTCACTAAACACATTTCTACTCGACGTCTTCAACTTGAGACAAATTGTTATTTGGCTTATTTAGCTGCTCTAAACTCTGAGAGGCTTCTTCACGTTTTTGTATACATAAACATGTCAAGCGTGTATCCTTAATTCTGTAAACAAACCGAACGATATGTGGATGAATTAATCGCTTCATTAGAATGCATATCCGCGACTAATAAACCAACTCAATCCATAAACACAAAAAACAAAAAAAAAACCATCTGCGCGAACAAACTTAACGTCGCCTATAAGAAATGCACTTACTGCTTTGTGGCGACTGTAACTTGCAGTTGGAATTGAATATTCGCATTGGCATTGGTCTGACAATAGTCTTGTGGCCGCCGTTCGCCTGTTGCATGTGATGCTGCAGCATATGTGGTCCAATTAATGTGACCGGATCGAAATTGCAACAGTTCAATGTGCACGTGAACGCCGTGTGACTGGCCGATTCTATGCTGGCTGGTGACTGGTGCTGGTGATTTGGTGTGGTGGAAAAGTGATCGCTGATTGAGGCTAATCGTTTGCAATCGCTCGATAATAATCGATCAACACTGAAATTTAATTTGATTTTTGTTTCGTTAACGCGCGTCGAAGAGAGTCGAACGCACGTTGATGGATCACTCTTGTCGATCACCACGTCGTCCACGATGGCGTAGTGCTTCTGCTGATCGCTGGCATTCTCTGGGCCCTGCTGATGATCACAGTCGCTGTGGGACGCATTGGTCTGTTGTTGGTTTGTGGCGGCTGCTGTGGCTGCCGCTGCTGCTGCATAATTTTCCGATAAATCACTTATGGAATCCTGGTGTTTTGATGTTACACGCATTTTTAACATTGTGTAGTCCATCTTTGGGATCGTTAGAAAATCACTTGGACTATTGATGTTTTCACATTTATCAACTTTGATTAGTAACAAATTAGTTGAAACAATCATGTGTTTTGTTTTATGGCAGTTTTCACTTTAGCCACTCTTTCTTATTAATTACATAAGACATATTTTTCAATTAATTGTAAGATTTCAATGATCACAAATTCACTTAAATTGCACCATTTTCTTCGAATCACAAGCTGAATTGTAAGTTTTTAAACAAAATATACCAAAAAATTATCGAATCGTTCACTAACACTTGAGATCATTTTTTAATTAACACAAAATACTGAGATATAAATACTTTTTTTTTAATTATTGAAAATTGATCGAAAGAAACACGATCGCACGGCATCGCTCTCTGAATTATAATCATCGACTAAACATTCACGCCGAGATCAACATGGATGGACCACACAGAATTCAGGCGGAGACTGAGCCTATCGCGATCACTCATTGGTACAGATCTTGCGCAATCGAATGCGAGATAACCAGGGCCGCATTCAAGCTAACCATGTCGGAACTTCGTTGCATAATTGTATCAGTTTCTTGCCCTTTGAGTAAATAAATCAAAAATAAATAGTGGGAGGATAAACTTCCGAAATTCTATTACAATTAAACAATAAAGTTAAAAAATTAATTTTTTTTGAGATTTTCCTTACACTCCAATGAGATCGAAAGAGATCGGACTTATTTATTCTTTCTCTATCTTTCGACACTCATTCGGATTTTAGTGAATGAGTTACTGATAAGATTTAGAATGATATTCTACTTTCACTTAATAAACACCACTTGAAACAGTCCAGACAAAGCTACTTCACATTTCTAAGCTGATTATCTTGTGAGGTTCTTAACATCTGACCTTAACTGATATGTCGGTGGATCAGTCGGCGGCCTTGAAATGCGCTTTCGTGAAAAATGTTTATTTTTAAAGCGATTTCATAACTCACGCATTCAGATGATAAGACGAAAAGTGAATTAAATTCGACAATATGCGATAGCAGATGACCGAAATGCATACGTGTATCAATTCGGCCAAAATATGCATCTCTTGACGACAGCCGTGTTTGTTATCGCAGCCTGAGACGTATTATTTTATTGGCCGAGTTCTTAATTGGCAGTTGGAAGTGATCATTCGTCGGGAACAGTTCCATAACTCTCTTGGACCAACAAATATTAAGTTTGACTTCAATTTTAAGCAAAGATGGAGAATTTCACCTATCCCTGTGGTGATACAAGCGTCGGTCCATCCAATCAGTTATTCACGCTATTGGTTCAGACCCTCCTAGTGACTCAGTGTACAATATCACCACCCGAGCTATGGCCAAAGGATTACGGGCCGACAGCAATCACAGATGGCATACCAGAATATGATTTTGTGGTGGTGGGTGCAGGAACGGCGGGTTCTGTGGTTGCTACACGTCTCAGTGAAGATTCGAAATACAATGTCCTGCTACTTGAAGCCGGCGGTGATCCTCCAATTGAGTCAGAGGTAATAGTTTTAAATTTTACATTATCCACTTAATTTTACTTCTCAATTTCATATAGGTTCCTACTTGGTACCTTTCAATGCCGTTCACTCCATATGATTGGGGCTTTAGATTCCAGAAGAACAAAAAATCCTGTCGCGGCATCAAGAACGGCTGTTATTGGCCAACTGGCAAAATGATTGGCGGAACCCATGCAATGAATGCCATGCTGTATCTCCGTGGCAACTCCAGGGATTATGACCAATGGAAAGAGCTGGGCAATCCAACTTGGGGCTATGATGATGTGTTACCTTATTTCAAAAAGTCGGAATCAAATGGTTTTAATGAAGAAAAGCAAAGGAAATTCCACGGCAATGGTGGTTACATGTTGGTGGATCATTTTAGAAGCTTGACTCCTTTGACTCGTTTGATGATTGAAGCGGCACGTGAAAAAGGTGCAGTTGGTGTCACGAATTTTAATGGAGAAGACTTATTGGGATACACCCAAGTGCAAGGCACAGTTTTTAATGGATTGAGGCAGTCCACTGCAAAGACATTCCTGGAACGTGCCGCAAATCGCACAAACTTCAATATGATTAAACATTCGCTGGTCGAAGGACTTGTGTTCAATAAGAATAATGAAGTGACGGGTGTTAAGTTCATGTATAATGGCACAAAAGAAATGACTGTTAAGGTAAAGAAGGAGGTGATTTTGTCTGCCGGTGCTGTGGGAACTCCGAGAATTATGATGTTGTCTGGAATTGGTCCAGCTGAACATTTGAAGAAGCTGAAAATTCCAGTGAAGGCTGATTTATCGGTCGGCAAGAACTTCCAAGATCACGTGGCGATTCCACTATTCTTTAAGTTCCACAAGTCAAAGTCACAGCCCGTCAAAATGGAGGAATTGCTGCATACAATGTACACGTATTTGACTCACAAAGTGGGTCCTCTGGCATCGGTGGGTATGACTGATTTGGTGGGATTCATGAACACCGTCAATGGAACTGGTTTCCCAGATATTGGCTTCTATCATATTCTATTCCGCAAAAATGCTCCTGATCTGCAGTTTTATCTCAACATTTTGGGTCTTGACCGTGTCATCGGGCGCTCTGTCTTCGACGCCAATCAAGAGTCAACGGTTGTTGTTGTCTACGTGGTTCTCCTAAATCCTCTATCGAAGGGAGAGATGCTGTTGAAGAGTCGTGAGCCCACTGATATGCCAGACATTGAATCAAATTTCCTCGCCGAACAAGCTGATATCGACACACTTGTACGTGGCATGAAGTTCCAAGCAGATTTAGTCACGACGAAAATGTTCAAAGAAAATGAGGGTGATATTGTAAGATTAGCGCTGCCACATTGCAAGGAGATAGACTTCGGCACCGATGATTACTGGAGTTGTTATGCGAAGACGGTGACAGCGACTTTGTATCACGGTTGCGGTACAGCTAAGATGGGACCGAATAGTGATAAGAGCGCTGTCGTTGATTATAAGCTCAAAGTGAAGGGAATTAAAAATTTGCGTGTGGCTGACACCAGCATCATGCCAAACATTGTCAGCGGTGGCACTATGGCACCGGCGATTATGATTGGCGAAAAGGCAGCCGATTTCATAAAACATGATCACTCAATGGAGCATCAAGAACTGTAGATTGATGAGAAGCAATAAATCATTTCAAAGTTTCGTTTAGTTTTCTTAAGACACATTTTACTAAAACTAACATTGGAAAATAAATAATTACAACAATTTTGTTTAGAAAAAAACAAAACTGAATTGTTTAAAATATTTGTTTTATTTTTCAAATTATCAATCGTTTAAGACTTTTTTTTAACGATTTATTTATATGTTTACAATGTGGTGTCGTGCACTCGTGACCCAAAAGAGGTCCAAGGAAAACTCTTAAAAGAATTATAACTCTTTTGATTTTATTCTGGTTTTGAGCTATATCTTATGTTTACATAAATGTGGGTCATATTTTTGTGAGATCTAAGTTGAGCAAATAATCATGGCCAAGGATTTTTGTTTCAGTTTTAATCATTCCAAGTGCTTTCAGTGTTTTAAAAACACATAAACAATTAGAATTTCATTGCCAACTTCTTCTTGTGTGGCTTTTTCCAGATCTACCCAGAATTTTATTTGTCATCGATTCAGATTCTGTTAAATTAATATTACCAGTTATTGCTTTATTTCAATTATAATTGAGATAATTTAAGAAAAATGTTTACCTATTTCTATTAAGAAAACACGAAACATAAACATTCAAATTTTTAATTAGAGCAAATTGATATTCAATCACTTTTTTAGGAAATTCAAGAGATGAGACCTCAATCATTTTTCAAAAATTGATTTACTATTATCGATTCATCAAATCCGTCTTCTTTCTGCCAGATAGATGAAACTGCAGTCCACAAAGAACTAAATAGAATCATTTTAGGCAAATAAATCAAAATATTATTAATTGAATTGATATTTAGACCCCTACAGATTTGTTGCACGTTAATTTCTAGTCTTCCTTTACGTTCCAGGTGCTGTATGCTTCTCCAAACATTTAACTTGAAATTCCAGTAAACATAATGAAGACATTTTTATTCACATTGAGAAGCATATCATCCTCACTTGGTCTTAATTACTCATGGATTTGAACTGCTCATACATACTTTCGCTAACTGACAAGTAGCTCCCCTTGACACAACTCCTTCTTACCTAATTGGACGAGAATCGCCGTGTTCATGCATTTCTCAACAATTGTGTAATATTCACCGCGTTGGGAAACCATTTAATCCTAAATCCCTTTAGCTTTGACGTGCATTTCCTCGCTGCATACATTTGTGTCTGTCGGTGTCCAGCGACCCCCTGATCCTCCCCTTGGCACCGGTGAAAAGTTACACCGCGCGAATATGTAGAAAGAGCCGCGAGAAACACGCGTCACAAAGCAAATGTCATAATTTTACATGGCCGCTAAGTTATTTATATGCATATTTCCCACATTAAATCGTTCCCTTTTGTACCCTTTTGCGCGTTATTGAACTTTCATAGCCCTTTGCATGCTCGCATTTATACGCTTTATTGGATTGTATAACAGATCATCAAGAATGCAGAACATTATATTCTCCATTAAGTTTTACAAAAACTTTTCTTGAATAATTTGAAAACGAAAAGCACTTATTAAATCAATGAATACTCAAGGTCGTTCCCAATTGCTTTTTTTATGTATAAACTCAATAACTTTTATAATTAATTAAATCTTTCGTTTTTTCCTTCATGAAATTCTATTAAGAAATCGTGCAGTTCAATAACTTTTCTTTTTTTTGTGATAATACAAACGCAGAATATGAATTGCTGATCAATAAAATGCGCGTTTAAATTATAATTATGCGCAATACAAATGTATCAGTATAAGATATAATATAAGTCAAAGTCATAATAATCAAGAAACATTTCTTTCAGTTTATTAGTTTATGCAAATTTGCATTACGATGACAGCACGAGCAGTACATAAGCTGGTGGAAGTCAATCCGCGTGCAGGTTTTTTATGGTCGCACGAGTTGGAGGGAATTATGCTGCAACAAGGTGTAGTCGATACTGGGCGGCAGTCTTAAAGACATAATTGATGTGGTTGGTAAATTATTTCTAATTCCGCTTTCAATTATCTTGAGAACATGCTTTTTAGTGGGGGTTTAATGATTCTTCTTTCCAGAGTATTTTTGTCTTAGAATTCTAACAATTACTTTGCGTTTTTCCACTTTGTTTCCTTTTTGTATTAATTCCTTAATGAGATTATTGTTCTAAAGATTGATCTATTTTAGATATGCAACATCGATGTTTACATGGTTTCAGTTGAATGGTTTTTTACTCATGTTAAACATTTTCAATACTGTAATAATGATCTTCGAATGACGTTCTATGAAGTATGATTTCTCCCTTAACATTCTTGTCTTAAAAGTTCCTTCAAGAACAAACAGGTAATAAAAAAATTCCTGCCTACCCTGTGCCCCACAAAAATACCGTAAAGCTAAACAGCCACACCACATGGTAGGGTGTCCGATCTCTTTTCAGCCGCACGAAAAATATGAGAATGAATATTTATTTATGATATTTTAACCGAACATAAACACAGAAACCGCGAATCACATAAGAAAATACGCCAATAAGACAGAAAGAACAGCTGAACGAAAGAAAAAAAAAAACCCCGGCAAATCATTGCTGCTATCATGTTCTAATATACTCAGAGCATTAATAAATTACTTAAACACGAAACGGCTTGATGGTTTTCTTTAAGCATGTAAAGCTCGTACAATACATCTTCCTCCATAACGAATATTGCAAAACAATTCGCAATGGGACGCAATGGCCGAGCGCGGACAATATGCAACAGGCGGGCAGGTAAATCGCGGCCTGTATCAGTCCCTCGTACTTTCAATATAATGTGCATATGTGCCGCTGCAATTACGTGACAATGTTTGCACAATGCGCGATAACAGATTCGCACTCCATTAAAGAAAACACGAAGAAAACGCGAAGCCGCCACAGAATTGTGGGGGCAAGACGTTTACTAATATGAAACAATTTGCTTATATGCGCGTACCAGCTTGTATGTAGATCCCAGCGAGTGGTCAGTTGGCCGTTGGCGTTCTGTATGTGATCGCGGCGCGGCGCGCGCGCGCGGACGCCATACGTTTCGGGCGGCAAGAAGGGAGGGGACAATAACGTTTAATGGGTGTCTCGTTTATCAGAAACAATAAATAAATACCTTAATATGTGAATATGTGGATTTTGAGTATATCATATGGCGCGATCCGTCTTCATGAATATATGGATTCAGCGCGCGAGGTGGCTGCTCATATGAGCGTGCATTGCACCGAAATTCTAGTTAGTTCCCTCTCCTGATATGGATGGACCCCAGATATCGCCAACACTTGTTGGTCGCAGGACGCCGCGGGACACCGGCGCGAGCATTTACATCAAATCTGATCAGATTCCCATTAATAATTATTGATATTTTGTTTTTGTGGCATCAAGGGACGGGCGACGCGACGCGACGGTGGTGGTGGTGGTGGTGGCATCGTTTGCTTGCTTTGTTTGTACGACCAGAATCATCCAGCCGATGAAATTAGTCACTATTTGGGTGATTTATTGTTTTAATTTTTTTTGTGGATTGTGGAATGAGAACGGACATATTATATTAGACGTTCTCTGACATTTACAGCCAATTATACATCAATATCTACTGTGTGGTAACGTACGACTGAAATGATGTTATAAATGACTTTGCTGATGACATATGATGTTTAATAATGTGCTGCTTCTGTGGTATGTTTGGGGGTTCTGCGTTACAATATTTGGTCAAACAAATTTACTAACCCCACAACGTCTCCTTCCAAAACACGAAGACCAGGAATATGTTTGCTTCTAAAACCACATAGAAAACATTGTATTGGCAATAATCGTGGTAGCTCTACCGAAGAATATATTCCCATGTCGTCGAGCCCAGCAAATCCTCACAACGTCTCCAAATTCCATGTTATTGGCGTACCATTGAGCCTACATCGCCCTCTAACACTGCCATCTCATCCGGTGCGATGCTGTCCGATTGTATCTTTTTCAATTTCGCTTATATATAGCCGCTTAAGTGGTTTTAAATAATAATTTCTGACTCTGTTAAAATGTCAAATAGCGTGAAATGGTTAATAAACATGTCCCCAGCACCGTATGTGGCCTCCGGATCAGATTTGTCTGAACTTGTATCTCTTACACACAAAATTTCTGTTGCATTTTGCCTCTGCAGTCGCACATATATGAATATAACGTGCGAGTACACGAAGATTATAAGCAAAGACGCTCTTTCGGTCTGCGCCTCGTCTGGATTTATTTTGTTGCTGGTAAATTTATTCATCTCATGGCAGATAAAAGATCGACGTAAATTAATAATAATTATTGTTTGCTCCCTGCCTTCTGGACGGACGCAGTGAAATGAATCGGCGACGGCAGATATTGGAATGCAGCGGGTGTTAGAATTCGAGCCATTTTACAGCCAAACTTATTAGCGCTGATTTGGCTTGGTTCAGGTTAGGTTTGAATGGATAGGCTTCCCTTGAAGACACCAGACATGTCATCATTATGCGTTTTAATTCAAGAACAACCAACTTTTGTATGGAGAAATGCAATAGCTAAAATGATGATCCATTCTTTGTGTGACGCCGAGTGGAAACATAAAGCAGTTTGAAAGCCATTAAGTCGCAGTATCTGCCATGACGCCTTGTAGTTTTCTACGTAACATGAATTAGATTTGTGCAAGTTTCACTAAGCCAGATCGTGAACATTTGTCGCACACGGAGTCAGTTTAAACGCGACATTTCTAGTGAGGAGTGGCAGTCTGAGCCCAAAGTCTGTCCGATTGCAAATATAAGATTGTCGATCAAAACAAATTGATACCCAGTGCAATAGTGAACTCCAACAAAAAAAAAGAATGCAAACAGTGAAATTAAATTTAGTTGTGGTCTTACTGGTCAGTTGCTGCGCTGCCCAGGAGGACGGGCAACCCAAATCGGTGTTAGAAGGCATTCAAAATGGTTTGCAAATGGCTGGAAAGATGTTTGGTAAATCAATATCTCATTTTGAATCAATAGACGTGGCAGTAACCAAATATTTATATCTAAAGGAATAAACACAGCCGCTGATGTGGCTGATTTGGTGGCTAGTACATTCTCAAAGCGAATGTTCAATTCACCAAAATCTGGTGGATTTGTTGGGAATAGCGTTGGAAATGGAGGCCTTTTCGGTACCACAAACGAAAATCGTCAAGATCAGGATGGCTACGAGTCACAAACAGCCAACTACAATCAACAGAATGAAGCCTACGATTTTCAAGATGGACATAAGCCAAGCTCGTTGTTGCAGCATGAGGAATTCGATAAACGCCCTTTGAGTCAAGAAACTTTTCCTGGCGGACAGCAGCTTCCTAATCCTAGTGGTGCGGGACAACAGGTTCCGTCCATGGGAATGCTCAGCAATATGTTGCGCATTTTCGGTTTTGACAGTGGTAAACTTGGCGCCATGGCAATTAACGGACTCATCTTTATTGCGCAAATGGTATTTAAGAGTTGGTTATGACGTGTTCGTCGTTTCGTAACAATTTATTGTTCTCTTAAAGATTGCTCAGGCGTTCACCAAGCGGAACCTTAATTTTAATCTGCATCAAAACACCAGGCGCAGCGTTGACAATGTGAGTGATCTTAGTTTTCCAGACAGATAAAGTTGCTGTTTTGTTCTTCAATTATCTCTATATCCGGAAAAGTATCTTCACCTTAAAAATTTCTAAATTAAACCATTTAGATAATTATCTATATTTCTTGTTTTTTGAATTTCGAGCGGCAGGTCTTAAGTGTGGATTGGATATTGAATAACCCATCTGAAAGTTTGGTGGAGCTTTTGGAGCAAGTCCGTGATAAAAACTTACCACAGAAGTTGGTGCATTTGGTGAGTTTTGAATTTTCC